>SRSI01000016.1:0-169792 GCA_005656395.1 Strongyloides papillosus
CTTTTATAGATTTATATAAAAAACTTTATACTAATAAACTCCTTTATTAGGGTTCATTAAATCTTGATTGCTTTTTAATTACAATATTTTTTTATTCTACAACAATAACTAATTACAAAACAAAATATTTAATATTTTTTTAATCCCCTTCCCACAAAAAAAACATTCACTTCCATAAAAACATATCATCTAATTACTTTATATCCCGTATTTGTAAATAAACAAAAAAATAAAATATTAAATTTTACCTTTCCTTTATATTGCCAATCTCAAGATACCATAAAAAACCCATTACCAGCACATTAAACATAAACACATGTCAGGATACATATATATACATAAATTATGGATTTCCAGTCGATTAGTGGATCTCTCAGCAGACAACCTTACTTTCCTTCTCGCCATGATAGGTGGAACCATTCGCACAACAACAATTGTCATAGGCTATAATGGTTCATAGGAGAAACACAATTCCGTCCTCAATTGGTATGTTTTTTATTAAAATAGACATATGTAAATATCTAATAAAAAATTAATAGGTATGAAAATAACCTTTTGGAGATGTCGAGGCCGATACCTATGTATGGTTCAAATAACAAAGGTGAAAATAAAAAAGTGAGAACCTTTAATTGTAGGAATATTAGGAGAATGGATACTGAGGAGGAAAGTGTGACATATACTAATCCGATAACGTAAATTTTGACTTTTATAAATAATAAATATTGTTTATTTATAGAAATACACTTAAAGAGTCAAAGTATATTGGAGCAACGGATGATAGCATTGACGAAAGGAGGATGTCAAGAATAAAGAACATAACATCCGATCTGGATAGTAAAGATTATCTATTAAATATCAATAAAGATAACTCATTCAACGGTAAAAAAGATTTTGCTGGGATGTTTGTTATACCGAAATTAGACAAACCACATCCATCGTTGTTTGAACGTATCTCTCAAAATCAGATCGATCGTGGTTTGTACAAAACAACTTTTGGGGATATTGAATCGTGTTATGATGAGGAACAGACTTCCGGTAGTTGTTGTGGAAGTATAAAGATATCAATGTATTTGGATTCGACTTTGAATTTGTTTACTGTTGTCCTTAAACAGGCTAATGAGTTGATTTCTAAGAGGACTGAGGATTTGCCTAATCCGTATTTTAAGATTAGTCTTGAGGTACCTGAAAGTAAAGAAGGAAAGTAACTCATGTATCTAAGATTTACAAAAACACCATTAATCCTGAGATTAACCAAGAATTCTTCTTTCAAATCCCCTCTAATGCTGATATAACACAATGTCGATTAGAAATATTAGTTTATGATTACGATCAATTCTCTGTTGATGAAGGTATCGGTTACATATGGCTAACACTAGGAAGATTAGACATAACACAATTCACGGATAAACCCTCATGTTTCTGGGCTGAGGTCCTACCAATAGAGGAAGGTTCTGGAAACGAGTATGGTGAGGTCCTCCTATCCTTCTCCTACCTCTCCAAAGCTCAAAGATTAACGGTAAACGTCTTTAAAGGTAGGAATTTCTGTATAACATCAAGCGAATCACAAGTCAACACCTCCATCCGTATATCCCTCCTTAGTCTGGAGGATGAGAAGAGGCTCAAAAGAAAGAAGACCTCATCCAAAAAGAACACATCTAATCCCCAATTTAACGAATCACTAAATTTCAGTGTACCAAAAAGTTCCCTTTGCGACATGCTCCTGGAGGTTGAGGCAATAATCGAGTATGGAACCTTTGGTATGTCTCACAAAGTACTAGGAAAAATAAATATACCACTCCATAAATGTAGGGACTTGTGGAGGGGTATTATACATGAACAGAAATGTCAAGCCCGTTGGTACCAATTAGAGAAACCATAATTAAATTAATTTTTTTTTGTTTTTTCCTTTTACTAAATCTATATTCATATTTGCTTTTAATAAGAGTAAATTGAATTAACACAATCTTAGAAATAAAATAATTTTTGTTTTTTATATGTGTGTTTGTGTATGCCAAGAATAGGTGAAAAAAATATGTATTGTGATGTCTTTTTTTAATTGGGTTATTATTCTTTTAATGTCGGTCAATGGAGATAGTGACATTTATATATTTGATTGGGAAAATTTAATTATTTCTTATTATTAGTGTTTTTGAGAAGGTAGAAATTTAATTAATGGTTTTGGTATTGTTTTTGTGTTTTTTGTTCGTTGTTAACTGTAATTATGTTGGAGGTAGCCAGTGTGGTAATGGAACGATTCCTTTTAGTTTTGAGGTAATTATATGTGGAAATGATATTTTAAGTTGTTTGGAAAAATAAATTATTATTATTTATAGGCTTTAAAGGATGGACAGCCGATATTGGGATGTGCTAAGGCAACCTGTTTGGGATGGTTACCGAATGGGACACATGTTGGAGGTGATGTGAAATTCCTGAAAATGGAAGGTCATCCAGATGGGTATTTAAGGTCCCAAGATGTCAAACTTGAAGACATTGTTATTGATAAGAATTCACCACAATCCATAGTAAGGTGTGAAGAAAACTTCCACTCAAAACACTGTGGCAAATCCGGAGAATGGGTAGGTGGAATAAAACCAGTACCCTACGAAAAGCTACTCAACACAACCCTAAAAATGAAATGCTGCTCCTACGACAAACTCCTAGATTCATATGATCAAGGAGTCGCCGAGATAAACCCCGGCCAAATAATAATCGGCGGTGAAATCTTCAAAAACGGTAAACAAGTCGCCTTCGAGTACATAGCAGACATCCACAAAAAAATCGAGTACGGCAGAATCCTGTATACCGTAACAACAAGGAGATTTAAATGTGGCAAGGCATCCGACGACAATAAACAACACATAGGTAGGAGAAAATTAAAAAAGATTAATGTTTTGATGAAAACAAAAATTGATAAGGAGATGGTTAAAAAACAAACAATTAATAAGATAAAGAAGGATAAAAACAAGAAGAATTTTGCTGAGATTGCTTTTGTTAAGTTATTGGAGGAGATACAGTTGACGGAGAATGCCATTACAAAGGGGAAGATGAGTAAGACTAATAGGTATAAGATTGAGTATAAAAAACATCCTAAGAAAGATATAAGAATGTCACCGAGGAAGAATATTAATTTAGATGTTGTGGAGGTTAATGAGAGTAATAGAAGTTTAAAACCCAGATTCCAGGCTTATTGGGATGCTAGTGAGAATAAGTGGAAGTATAAAACATTCACGAGAAGTGAGGGTATCACAAAATATGATGGTGATATTCTTTTTCCTTCAAGTGATTCAATAATCTCTGAATCATTTAATGAGAAAAAAGATGAACAAATACCACCTATTCCCATTACTGTTAAACCAAGGTTTACTAAAAAAGTATATGAAACAGATGTTTATGTTAAGATACCAAAAAGAACGAGTGAAGAACCACAGTATCCTATAACAGAGCGTTTAAAGCTACCAGAAACATCAACAACAAACGCACCAATATTCCCACCCACAACAACATCAACCCCCGAATTACCTCCACAACGAACAATAAATTGGTTTGGACAACAATTAGTACCTGGCAAGACGTATAAAGTGTATGATACAATTACACCAGAATTGTCCTATGAATTTACAGTGCCAGAAATTTTTGAACCTCTCGCTACATTACCTCCTCAACCACCTATTCCGGGGGCGGCATCAAATCCACTGGATATTTTGAATACCCTACAAGCACAACCACCTACCTTGGAACAAGCTTTAAGAACAATTCTGTCACCTCCACCACATCCAGTACCTTCAGATATCCGTAGATCTCCAGTTTTGCATGATATTCCTGTAACAACAGAAACAAAACGTGATGGATCTATTATTCATGATAGACCACAACCAAATATCGTTATTGAGCAGGTGGGGGGTAAAGTAAATCCAGCACCTCAGAAAAACATCAACGAAATTGTAAGTACTTAATTATTAAAACTAATAAACATAAATTAATTATAGATCCCTGAAGGTGGAAGAGAAATCTTTAACAACATAGCAAAAACACTCCTCGGAGAGTATTACAACCGTTTAATGTTATAAAACTTCTAATTATTTATTTAAATGTTATAAAAAAGGAATAATAAATATTATAATTTAAATGAATTAATAAACTACATGTTAATTTTTCATAAGTGAAATTAGATAAAGTTTAAAAACCAAATAATTTCCTTCGAGTAAAGAGATCTCTGGATCTACCGCCACTGCTTTTGGAACTGATAGAAGACGTTGGGGTTACGGGGCACGAGGAACATAGTAATAATTTGGGTGAACCGAGATTGCAATCTCTGAAGATGACATCTTCATCTTTGGTGACTAGTGTATTCCTTTCCTGTGTTAGACATTTTTCAAGATCTTTCAACCTCTCACTAGCTGCAGCAAATTCTTTCTTTCTTTTTTTCCTTATACTTTTATGGGTTGACTTATCACGAGAGAGATATTTTTCCGCATTGACTATCGCTCTCTGTATATTTATATCAACTTCGATTTGCGCTATTTTATCCACCTCATTAGTTAAATTCTTAAGGACGTCATTTGATATCTTGAATGTCGTTCCGATACGTCTATTTATCTTAGGTTCAGGTTCCCCTGGCATCAATGTTTTGTATATCTCTTTAGGAAGTTCCCCAGTTAGCTCTGCTTCCTGGATACATACTTCCTTCAACTCATCTAACTTCTTTATTAACTGACTTTCCAGATTATCCTTTTCCGTCTTATATTTTTTATATAATAATAAATCATTTTCTTTTTTAATTGACACTTCCGAGGACAGAGACGACACGACAGAACATACAGAATCTCTATATTTATTACTTTTGTTAAGGAACGCTGAATATTGACCGGATGCCTGTGTAAAAAAAGCATCATACTTCTTAATAAATAAACCTTTATCCCCTCCACTAGCACAGGTCAAAGATTTGGAACACTCATTCAAAAAATCCTGGTGTTTATTGACAATCTCACTCCACAACAACTTGCATGCACCATTACTACTAGTAGCAAAAGAATACTTATACCCATCAACATCAATAATTAACCACTCTCTTTTCATTTGAAAATTTTGAACATCTTTCCACAGGATTTCTTTTTTAATTTTTAGTAAGGCATCATCCGTCACCAGGAAGATGCCTTTTTGACATAGCCCTAGGAGACAGTTTATGTTCATTTTGTCTTTGACTTTGTAGAATCTCCCAACGAATGCCCAACTTTGTTGCATTAGTTTTATTAACTCGTAGAAGACGTCACCTTTGGTTTTTGTTAGGCATTCTTTGTAGTGTTTTTGGACCTCCTCGTTGAAGGTGTCCTCGGTGGTGTTGTAGTGTTTTAGGATCCTGTGATTCCATTGTAGGGATCGTAACATAATAATAAACAGCTTTTCGTTAACGTATGGCCCCTCCAGAAAATGGAGGAGGTAGGCGAAAGCGTGGGCGCACATACTAATACCCGGCAACGGTAACATCCCAGACAACAATTGGTTTTTAGCCTCTAGGAACAGCAGATACAACAAATTCGGGGACGTAATATTGGACAACAAATTAGTAGGAATCCTCTTTAGAGCATACTGCAATGTATAAAGTCTACTCTTATCATTGATTCCCTGTGTTTTACAGGGAACATCATATAACTTAGTTGTACTGTCCAGAAATTGGTATTGATCACTATAATAAAAATGTTATAAACAATATATAAATCGTAACAATAGTATCAATAAAAGTAATAAACTTTTAGAATGTTGCATAAAATGTTAGAAAATAGAGGGGGTTGTAAAAATTGTGTAAACTTACTCATCATCAACAACAGCAATACCAAAATACTTTCTTTCACCCTCTGACATCTCAATGCCATCGGAGGCTATTGTAAAGATCTCCTCTGCTGTTGTCTTGTTTGTTATAAGAAACTCTAGTTTTGATCCATTGGCATAAGATATCTCGGCGACTTCCTTAACCATGGTTTTGAATTTATGTATTAAATGTTGGGGTTGACTTTTTTTTTACTCTCCTTATTAGTGATAGATAGTTTAAATTAATATGTTCTAAATAACGGTTGGGGGTAGTTTATTGGAAGGGAAGATGAATTAGTTGTAATATAGTTAATAATTTTCAATATTGTATTCCTTTAAATGTATTTATAGTTAGTATTTATTTGAAAATCTTTGCAACATGACAAGAAATATTATTATTAATAGCTAAGAACAGTAGCATACAAAGTAGACACTTTTAGACTTCCAACAAACCTCCACACTCTATGATGACTGTATGTTAAGAGTTTGACTAGAAAAAACTGTAGAAAAGATGATGATTGAAATGTGATGAACAAAATCTAGAATTAATATTCTTTTAAGGCATATAACTAGAATATGGCGTAGAATAGTTATGATGTACTGTCATAAAAGTAGTGAAAGTCGTTTCGCTTTTGAAGTATCTGAAGGCCAAACCTATAAAAAGGCCATTAATTTTAGCGCGTCTCGATGGGGTGATCCTGTCACGACAGTCAGTTGGAAGGTTGTCTACTAAATGTGTATTTGATAAAGATTGGTAGCTATGTATCCAGAGACATATAATTTTGTTAAAATCGCAGAGACTTTTATATTTATTTTATTCTATTTTATTTTTATATTGATCTAAGTAAGGTACAAGGAAGTCTATATAATGGAGAGAAATACGGATGCTGATAGGATCCTCCGGCTACGAGGGTACCCATACTCCGCAACAGAAACTGATTTCATAAAGTTTTTTGAACGTATGTTTGTTGAGAGGCTATATTTTGTCAATATTTTAAATGTTATGAATTTGTAGCACTAAAAGTTGTAAATATTATATTTCCTATTACTAGTGGGAAGCGACCACAAGGAGAATGTTATGTGGTATTCGAGAATAAGGATGATGCTGAAAAAGGGCTATTAAAAAATAGGGACACTATCGGTCATAGATATATTGAAATATTTAGGACAGATGAGTGTGAATTAAAAAGCGTGGAAAACAACAATAAAGCCTATGAAGAACAGTTAAATCGTGGAAGGTATACATTAAACGAGATGAAGAATTGTGTCAAACTTCGTGGCTTACCATTCTCGGTGACGGAGAAGGATGTCAAAGATTTTTTTAAAGGTAGGTGGAATTAAAAGCGTATTACAAATGAGGTGTGGTGTGTGTGTATTGTAAACAATTAACTGTTGAAAAAAGTGAAATTAATGTTATCGTAAAAATTTTTTCGTGTACATACGTGTTATAACAATCTAAAATAATATATGTAAATATATTCTCTCTTTCCATTAGGTTTAAAAGTGCTTGAAATAATTTTCGAGAAAGATTCAAGAAAAGGAGGTAGATTAACCGGTGAAGGTATGGTATCTTTTGCCACGAGTGGTGATGTCACTGCTGCACTTAACAGAGACCGACAAAATATAGGGAACAGGTAGGGGGATTATAAAAATGTAATCTTCTTCGTATTTTAAACAACTTCCGTTTACCTGTACTTTATTTGATTTTTTTTTGTTTGTTTAGGTATATTGAGGTGTTTAGAGGTGATTTTAATCAATTTATCCGTATGAAAGAGGGGAACTCGCAACCTCCGATTCCACCTCCTTCAAGACAGGGGCAAGGATTATTTTTCAAAGGAAATAATAATTGTTATGGGTCGTTTTATGGTAAAAATTCTTATCCTTACTCATCGTTATGTCCGGGAAACAGTGGACCGTCGTTCATTAATAGACCCTGCGATAGAATGATTGGAGGATCAGTGCACATAAAAAACCAACCATTCGTACCACACAATCCTGGTAACTTTTGTCCACAACAATCTCGACACTCAACCGATAGTTCTTTCTTTAACACCTCATATGACACAAATATAAAATCATCCTACAATTACGATGATGGATACCATCGTCGAGGTACTACCTCTGGAAAGTTGATGGATGAGACTAAACTCCAACTAAGAGGTATACCATTTAATGTTGACATTAAAGATTTTCAAGAATTCTTTAAACCTATTCACATTGAATCAATTAGTATGGGTTATCATGAAAACGGGAAATTGACAGGTGATTGTATTGTAGAGTTTAAAAATCATAATTTGGCATTAGAGGCAATGAAAAAAAATGGGCAGCATATGGGTACAAGGTATATAGAGATTTTTGATCATGAGAATGCTAGACTAGTCAAAGGTGCTAAGTATGAAGTGACGTATAATAGTAGGAGTTTTAATAAAAACGAAGGGAACCCTCAAAAAAACAGGGATATTGGTTATGAGGAGGTAAAAAATGAGGGATATTGCAATCCAGGGAGGAGAGTACCACCACCGCCACAGCTTAGTATTAAAAGAAGGCATCCCACAGAATTTGAGAGTCGCGAAATGCCTTTGTTTTACAATAAGACGCCGTACGATAACTTCTATGGCCAACCACTATCATATGGATTTTATCACAAATCTCCAGAATATTTTTTTGACAAAGAAAAACGTACAAAATACTTCTAAACACTAAAATAATAACCATTATTAGAAATATATACATTATACTAGTATCTCTTTTTTACATTTATATAAAAAAATAAGGAAAAAAAAATAAATTTACAAGTGTGAATGGTGAAAAAAACCAAAAGAAACAATTATATATACAAATAAATTTTTTATATTTTGTGTTCCATAAAAAGTTGTCTCGTCTTCTCGATTTCTTTGTTATTCTCTACAAAATACAACATATCGGAGAGGCAATTTTCGATGTCCTGTTCGAAGACGCGTTCGCTCATTGGTTTGACGTCTTTTGGTGGTTGATGGATGAAGTTTGGCCCGAAATTACATGTCACTTTGGCGTTCTCGTATATTGAGACGGCGGGGTAGTAGAAGTCTTCGTAGATGTCCTCGAATGCCACTCCACAGGATTGGCCGTTTAGGAAGAATTCAATCTTGCTTCCTTTTATCACTGGGCGTTCTTTTTTCAGTGCTTCTGATTCGGTAAAGTTTAAGAAGAATATATTTGATTTATGATTAACAACTGTGTAACTTGATTTTGCAGATGGTGGTAGTCGATTTGTGATATTTTCTGGTTCATCAAAATATATCGCACAACCTAGGACGTCTCCTTCTTTGAAATCTCTATTAGCATACCTTTTACCTCTAGATTTGTGAAATGCCGTTCCATGATTGGACCTCCAAGAGTATGAAAACTGTGTATATCCTACCGGAGCCTGGACAACAGCATCTTTTGTGGCCCAACCAATCCTAATATGGGTTCCAGATGGTTGTGAATCAAAAGTTATCTCATAATACCATTTACCTTTCGAAACTGAGTGTGTTGCCTTGGCCATACAATACCCTTCGCATTCTATATTAGCTACAGTTAAATTGTCATTCGTTAGTATAAGTTGTGGGGCATGATCAGATGGTGATAAAGTCACTCTGGAGACATCCGCTAAACGATAAACAAAAGTCGGTATACGAAGTGAAGTATTTGTCACTAGTGTATTTGTGTACATTTCATGATCTGGAAATGCAATATCTTTAACAGCTAGGTAATATCGGTTTCCTTCTTTATTTAAAGGATAGTCTATTGTGGAGTCTTCACTACCTGTTTTGTCGAATCCGTTCTCACCGGATAACTTTGCTCTTTTGCCAACTACTTTTTTGTCGTCTGTGGCACGTTTTCTTGATCCACGTGTTTGCCTGGTTGTTGCTACGTTGTCCACATCTTTGTTTTCGATATTCTCTTTTGATAAACTTCCTGGTTTCCTGCCAGGGTTTTTTAAACCCTCCATCAATGGCCCGATTTTTTCAAGATCACTCTCTACAAGGGCATAGTGATTTGCATCCTGAGCTACGAATAGGTTGTTTTCTTTAAGTAATGTCCTTTTTAATGTATGATGCCATGTGTTTTTTATTCTCTTTTTTTCACCTGTTAAATTCTCCCAGTTCCTGGAGAAATATGGTATTATAACAGTATCCACATCGAAGTAGTATCTTTCGTCGTATTTTCCTGTTTCAACCCTCTTATTGTATGTTATGTTAGCCATTGCCATAACGCACATATGAATAAACGTAACAGTTTTACCAGTCCATGTTTCTTTTTTTGTTGGGGAACAATCTTTACAGTGAAAGGTATAAGAAACCATGAAGGGAAGTCCATAACTATAATAGGTAAGGAGATCTAACGATTTAGCAACTTACAAATCTTTTAAATCTTTAAAACATTTCGTGTGAAACCATTTTTTACATCCTATACAATGTATTTCCAGGGAACCTAGTTCTCTTTTTCCATTACTATAAAGATTATTAATATGCAAATGTTAACCTACCAATAACAAACTCCTTTTGAAACTTCTGTATTTACATTTTCATTATTTCCTTCCATAACTAAGTAGAGTAGTAAGGAGAAAGTAAAACTAAACACAATATAATACAAGTTATAACTAGAGATAAATGGCGGATATTATCCAATTTGATACTTCTCCAATTTCCAATTGAGACAAGATGTTTTTCGATCCAATAATTTTGTGGACCATATGGACGAAAATTGTGGTTATTGTTGTAGTAAAATTAAATTATTTGAATAAAGAACATCTACAATATTCAAATTTTTAAAATCAATTATAAAGGTATGAAATATTAAAATTTTTATTGCAAAAACATAAACTAAAATAACAATGTAAATTTTAATCGTTTCTTCCTATATTTATAGTATAGAAACCATTATTCAAATACTTTAAGCAATTATTAATCGTTTTTTGATTATTAGAAATATGAAAAAATTTTACCTTCGTGGTAAAGTCTAAGTAAGACAGTTTGTAGAGTGGAAACTAAAGATGCAGTTCATAAACTCAACAATTAACTATATATTATTGGTTCACGGGTGGAAGCAATCCAATTTCTTTAAGCACATCATAGTTGATTTTCTTGGACAACTTCTTTTCTTGAATCACCATTTGCATAGCTTCAGTGGCAGTATCAGCTTCGATTTTAGCTCTCTTCCTTGGTGGTTTTCTCTTCTTCTTCTCACCCTTTTCCTCTTCACCTTTCTCCTCCATCTCCTTCTTTAATTTGGCTCGCCTCTCCATTTCTTCTAAGTGATGAGAATTGGCTTTTAACCATAATTTTTCTTTTAATTCACGTTCTCTTGGAGATAATATGTATTTATCAATTTCATCATCATCAATGTCACTGAGGGTATCCTCCTCCTCATCTTCACCATCATTTTCCCATTCTCTTTTAGATTCTTCATCGGTACCTTCTGATTTTGTGTGATTTGAATTTACCCTTCCAACACCCATCTGTTCCAATGTGGGCCAATTTTGTACATAAATATTATCTTCTTTAGGCGCTTCCTTTTTAGAGGGAGATTCATATTCATCTTTTGAGTGGGAAATTGCCAGGTCAATTATTTCATTTCCAATTAATGATGTAGCAACTTCTGTATCTGCTCCTAGACCTATAACGTTGCCTGATAACTCTTTAGCCCATTTACTTTTTCTGAAGTTTTCTATTCTCTTCTTTTCTAAAGCTACTTCTACTTTCTTTTCTATGGCATCAAGTTCAGGCTTGATATTGTTTATGATTTCCTCTTCTTTTGCTCTTAATTCCTCCAATTCTTCTTTAACCTTCCTTTGGAAAGCTGGGGGATCCTCACATTCAGTAAGGTTGACAGTACTGAATTGTTCAATTGTAAGCATACTTGAAGGTGTATTGGAGAATTCTTCTAAACGTTTTCTTACAACAGATTCACTAACGTGAACGACACGTACAACATCAGAGACAGTACGATTGAAGTTATATGATCTTGCTGCTAACAATAAAGCAGCACCACATAAACCTGTTGGTCTTCTTCCTGTATCAATCCAATCCATTTTCATGCGTTGTACAATTCTTGTAGCCAAAGAAACAACTTCCTTTTGTTTTTCACCAAACTCAAGGAGAACGGCAAATCTAAGCACATAAAGGCATGGGTCAGTAACTGGCAAGTTGATTTTAAGTGACCTAGCAACAAAATTCAATGTACGTCCCAAGTCAAAAACATTCACTTGAGTAACATCAGAAAAATCAAGTAACAAATGTGCCGTATTCTGAAGTCTACAAGCCATATACAAACAAGCCGTCACAACATGAGATCTCACTCTACCCCTTGTGAAGTTTCTATTCACACACATCTTATAAAAATTGAAAGCCATATCTGCTTGCATTTGATTGATTCGCAATTGTGATGCAATCTCATCGATAATTTTTTTTCCTCTGAGATAAGTTTGTTCTCTAGATTCTTGAGAGCCTATACCGTGGATGCCACTTAAGGAATTTGGTTGGGCTCGGTCTCTGGATACGAATTGACCGACGAGGGAACTTATTCCGGCTCTTTCTTCAAATTGAACATCTGATACAACGATTGATTCCTCTAAGACAGTACCGCAGTTCATGCAGGTTGTATCACCACGGGATGAGTCTTCATCAATTTCGGATGATCCACAATGATGGCAGGTCCTGACCATTGTAAAGTTTTAGCAAAATAATGATCTGAAATAGAAAATAATATAGTTTGGTAGGTGATAATGTGTGGGGTGCTCGAACACGGGTGTGCAACTGTTATAAGTATGTCATCCTATATTCTGACATAGAAGAAACTACGTTCCACCCATGTAATTATAGATATCTTAATTATGCACAAATATTAGAATATAAAAAATGGGAAAATATTTTTAAAATTTTTAGACAACAAAATAATTTTTTCAAACAGGAAGTGCGTTTAAAAAATTGATTTCACAAGGTTAAATACATAATACAAATATGAGGGCTAATTTCCAAATGGTTGTAGATACTCGTGTTGAGAGATGAAAACACAATTTGAATATTAGTAGAGTTGTTGGCATTCTTATAGTATTGTAAATGTCAGTTTTCTGTATAACACATTGACATTTATATTATCATTTTTTTATTAGATTAACCAATCGTAGTTGTATACAAAAGTATGATTTGTTCATTCATTATTTAATTTAAATCCTCTTATAATTTAATATTAGAGATATTAATGTAAGATTTTCTTCTTTTACTTATGATGAGGAGTGATTAAAATGCTTGGATAGAAATTATTAAGCAGTTTTTTTGCTAATCTTTGGGTGATGAAATAAATATTACAGATTAATGTTAGTTTAAAGGAAAATTTGATAATATTCTATTTCAAGATTATCTTCGATATCTCATTATCAAAATTAAAATATTTACTCTTCTAATATTCAAATAAAAATTTAATTTTTACAAATAATTATAATGAATTCTTTCAGTTTAAATAATTGACAATATTGTATATAAGTGAAATAAGTTATTATAGTAATTAATAAATTATATGTGTATCTAATAAATAATTATAATAAATGCAAAGTTCATTTTGAATCCATGGTACTAATATGATATATTTCTAAGTAAGAACGATAGTAGAGAATGATAAGAAAATAGACCAATAGAAATGTGTACCCTACATACAATTGAAACCATGTATTTATTTTCAAAAATTGCATTGATAGATTGTAAGTTATTTTTTCTTGATTGTGGTGTTTTTCGGGCTTCAATTTTTGCATTAATTTAGCAATATATTTAGATTTTTTTTGACTCCTATTGATTTTCTTATCATGACTTGATGATGTAACTTTTGGTACAAGAACTGTGTATGTATACTTCCGATCAACTTTCTTTGATATACTTGAAGATTTTCTAATACTTCTTGAAAACCTTTGATCTCTCGTATTTTTACGACCTTTTTTGATTAAATACACGTCATTATTTTTACTTGAATATATTTTCCTATTATTATTGTCTTCATAAATTTCCTCTATAGTAGATTGTTGTTTGCTTTCCTTAAACTCAGTAACAAAATTTTTAGTGACTTTGTCATCAGTGTCATCTTTTCTCATCGCTGTGTTATAGTCTACAGCCACCCAAGCATTTGGATGTAATTGGTATTGCATAGTTAACGAACAACAAGTGAGAGAAAGAAGCTAGTGTTTTATAGCATAATAAATATTTTATAAGAGTGTGGATTTTTGCATTTTTAAATAAATGCAATATTTATTAATAAGAATTTTACATACATCCTAATTATTCAACTTATATAATTAATATATGTATATTTCTTAAAATAAAAATGACGTTAAAGTTTTTTAATCATAGTTTTATCGTTTTTCTTTTATTATTTTTTATTCCCCATTTTACTTGTAATATTAATGGGGAAATTACTACTAATAATGATACGAAACAGGAAGAATGTTGTGACGATCAAGAAATTTCTATTTCTATGAGAGATTTATTTGGTATTTGTGCAGGAATTATTGTAGCAGCTCCACCAATTATTGTACTTATTATCTTATTAACATACCAGAGAGATAGTATTAAAGTTAGAAAGACTAATAAATACAGTAAATTAGAAACAGTTTCTGATAATGTTGATAATAAGTATAAAAATGATAAAGATAGTATAAATACTTTATCAAGTGATGCAGCTGGCATTGAATTGTCAACATTCTAATAATTACATATTTTTTGTTTATCTAAAAGCATGTGTACATAAATGTCTTAATTTGTTTTTTGGAATTATTAATAAATGATTTGATAATAATTATAAGACATTTTGTTTGTTGGTCAAATACTTTATTTTATTGCATGAAAATCAATTTATAATAATCGTTCTGTAAATAAAATATTGATAACATAAGTTATAATGATAAAGACATGATAATGTAACTAAATCTTTATGAAATATAACATTTCTCAGTACATTTTTAACATTATTTAGTATTATCATATCAAAACTAAATAAATGCTATTTATAAAATATATATAACACAAACAATTAATTTATCTTGTTACTAAAATATTTGAATCAAGTTTATCAATTATACGATTTCACAAGCCACTAGATAAAATGAATATGCAATTAATAAAAAGATATAAAAGCAGTAAGCATAACTTTTGTTATATTTTTTTCGTTTAATTAAATGACATCATCAGAATCAATGCTTCATATATTTTTATTAAAATTTGAAAAGAAATGCTAAAAATAGTGTAAGTAAAGATGAATTATTTTTAAAATTGATATTAAATTTTATGAAAATAATACAATATGTTAACAAAAAAACTGTGTTTGCCTTAAATTATAGAATATTAATTATAACGAGAACATAAAAAAATATTTAATTATTTATTAAAGTAAAATTTAGAAAATAATTTAAAGTACATTTATGATATTCATTTACTTTTTCTTGATTTAATTAAACTTTTAAATGCATTTTTAAATATATATGGTCTGAAAACAGTGAATTTATTAACTTAAAATAATATTTATATAATTCTTTTTTATTTTTCAACTACTTAATGACAAACTTTTATCAAACTGCACTTTTCAAACTACAATTTAATAAAATGACAAAAACTTCTTTATCATATATATTATATTACTTTATATTAAGGAATTTTTTGAAAATCGAGTTTACACACAAAGATAGATAAATTAGTACATTTTCAAGACATAATTTATTATTTTAAAAAATGAAACATATCATATAACATATTTTATTAATAATTCGCAAAAAACATTTATTATACATATTTAAATTAAAATGGAATGATAAAGTAACTATGAATCATACCAATAAAAATTGCTACATATTTTTCATAAATACAATATATACCCTAAAAAACATTACTTTAATAACAAAATCATTTAATTTTTAAATTAATTAAAAACAATTTTGCTAATTGAATAAATATTTAGAAAATTAAATTTGAGCTGATTTAGACCTTTATTTTAAAAAATGTAAAAAAAGATTTCATCCCTAATTCCGCCTTGTTTTAAATTTATAGGTATTATTTTAATGTATCATTGGTAAAAGACATGAAGAAAAACATCCGAAGAGAGAGTTATTATAAAATCCAAGTTCTAATTAAGATGAATAGTATTTTTTGTTATATTTACCAATAAATTTAAATATCAACATTAACAATTTTTAAAGCTTGCCAACTAATTGTAGTAAAACATTAGACAAAGTAAGCTAAAATAAAAATAACATGTCAAAAGTACAAAGACAACTTAAATATTAAAATATTTTAATGCTATTACTTTAGTGCTTCTTTAAGTTAAGAATGAATTTTTGTTTGTCAACTTTGTGTAGAATTAATTTGATTTTGAATTCTTTAGTGATTATGTATTTGTACAAAAATTGAACGCAATTCACCCTCAATATTTAAAAAACTTCGATTTCTTGATGTTTTCTACTTGGTTTACGGAAAGCCTTCTTAAAACGAATTTGGTTTCAATTGCAAATGTATACTTGTATATTTTCGTCTCTATGAAAAAAGAGATACGTGGAAATGATCTGCTTATAAAGTAATTCTAATCACTTGAAGTGTGAAGTTATCAATGGGAGAGGGTGATAAAACCTCAAAATAAGTTACAGTGAGATAGTAATAAAACAATATTCATTAATTAAATGTTTTGGTTAATTTTGTAAATGTAATATAAAAGATGAATTTAAATATATCTATAAATACAATTAATATAATAAGAAAATTTTTTAAGGAATGATGAATTTTTATGACAACCTTAAATATACAATATATTTATGCATATTCACATTAAAATGAAATAATATGACATTGAAAATGCTCAAGAGATTGCAATATTTAGCAATAGATGAATACATCACGGTATTATTACACAAATGTTAAATTTATTGTATATAAGCAGAATAATTAGTAAAAATTACTATAATTAGTAATGATCAACGATAAGTAAAAAATAAATCTTAATTAATCTGATAACTATCATTGAGACATTAAGAGCCATCATTTTCTAGGTTTTAATTGTATTACACCGTTAAGCTCACTTTCAAAAATTGATAGAAGGATCTGGAAACTTGAAATATGAGTCACATAAAAATAAAATTATTTATTTTACAAAGCTTAACGTTGTGCCTTCTAGGGTAAAGTGGACACAAATAATTGAAAGATAGTTTATTGAAAAAGAAAGATACATACAAAATGAGATAATAATTATTAGTTAGTTAAAAATTTAGTTATCTCTTCGCCTTTTATGTTCTTTCATGAGTTTTAATGTTTTTATTAGTCCTTGGAAGAACAAACATTATACTCAGTGATGGTTCATCCTTTGTTTATCATTGCTTTTAGTACCAACTTCTTGCAATATCTGAAGGCAGTCATTACAAGGTATAAGGGGGAGATCAGGTAATGAAAAGAAGAATTGTAAATAAAAGAGGAAAGGCTAGCTTTTGGATTGGGTCATACACAGTAATTGATAAAGATGAATATCAGCGCTTCCAATTTAAAGGAGAAAGACAACAATAATGGCTTCATGTTCCACAATATAAAAGATTCAAACATGAAGAGAAGAAGTGAAGAAATGAAATTAGAAATATTCCTTTATGCTAAATTGTTCTACTTCGCATAAGAATATTAACTATGATCAACATCTCTAATGTATATCATCAATATATAGATATTATGAGATAAAGATTCTGATTTAGTCTTAATATCTTATCTTGCAATAAATTATTTCCACCTGAATTGTCTTTTTGTTTTATTTCTATTGATTTGTATAATCACAATATTGAAATCGAATAAAAAGATAAAGCTTCATTTATTCTATGAAAATATTGATAAAACTTTTTTAGAAATTGCCAAATTAAAATTTTATTGTGAAACAGCATGAAAATTTTTTAAAATCCATGATTTTGTCTACATTAGGAAATTAAACACAATGGTTGGACTTTTATGTTTTTAGTATTTTAGAAGTGCTAAAAAAGTAGTTGTTTTTTTGTAATCAGTAGCAATCATTATAATATCTTTATATATAAAAAATTTACACTTATGTAAAGTTGAAAAATGTATTCTAATTTGAAGATTCATAATTCCGCTTAGAATTGAAATTTTTTAGTGAAATCTATAAAATATTTAGCTCATGTTCAGTGGCTGAGAAATGATTATAATATCATATCTGTACTTTAAAAATAAACAAATTTATGAGCGTAAATACCCTGGAATTGAAATTTAATTTACCCTGTGTTTCTGTGGTCATAGTGTATTTAAAAATGGAAAATTATTATGATCATTGTTTCTTAAATCATTTATTTGTTTGTTGTTTTATCTCTAGTTTTAATTTTTATCGTTTTTTTTAAATTTTATTTCTGTGATGCTTTATATATTATTATACTAGTAAATTTGAACATTTAAAGAGTGCTCATGTAACTTTTGAATTGAAAAATAACATTTTTTGTTGTAAAATTCTAATGTTTTTACAATTTTTGATCATTTTTATCAATTTATTTTTTGACATGAAATAAATTTTTTAAAAATTAAATTAATTGACACTTAAAAACTACATTCATTTAACAAATCATCTTAAATTTATATAGTTTTCTAAGAATAATTTAAAGAATATTCCATTATTTTTACTGAATTCTATGTTAAACATAATTTAAAAAAATTAATTATAATTAATGACAGGATTATGTTCTTAAAATTTATTTATTCACAAATAGAAATGTTTTTTGCAAAGTTAAATAACAATCCCATCTTAATGAAAATATTTTAATACTTTATTATACTTGAAAAATTTCAAATTTAAAAAAATGCATACATTATAAAAATATAATCAAACATGTATACTTTATTTATACTAAATGTTCAAAAATTATCATTAAACTTAAAGATGACTTTGTACAAAAAACATATTATTTGATCACAGATAATTTCTAGAAACTTTATACACTAAGTTTAAAAATTTTACTATTAAATTATAGTGAAATTTAAACGTTTTTTAAAATATTTTTTAAAACCTTTCTACATTTTTGAATTTTTAAAAAAATATATTAAAATATATATATTTTAATGATATTTAATATATGATAATCTATAATATGTTTATTTTTTTATACAAATATAATGAGATATATTAACAATGTATTATTTTCATACATGAAGTAATTTTTAAAATATTTTCGCTGTATTCATATTAAGCTAACATTATATATCGCCTTGATTATTAAATTTTTCTCAAAATGTATTTTTAAACACATTTTTTGGCTACATATTTCAATCATAACTCGAGTTTATTTAATACTTTTTTATAACACTTAATTATTGTTTGTTAATAATTAAAAAAGATCGACGGTCATTTCTATATAGTATTATTAATTTTTTTATTTTAAGAGATGATTTTTAAAAATATTATTATTATTTTGTTTATTATTCTATTCAATGTCATTGATGTTGAGAATCGTCGCTCTGAACGTGAAAGGCCAAAATTACGTGTCTGGGGAAGAATTGACTGCCGTAATAGACATGTTAAAAATATGCAAATCGGTCTTTACCAATATAATGCTTTAAGGTATCCTGTATGTCTACGAAAAGTTCCTTGTTATTGTGAACAATATTTCGATATTAAAACATTTGAAACTCTTTTTCCGAAAAGAAGTAAGTATTCAATATAAATTAATATTAATAAATTAATTAGGGCCATTTCTTGTATTGAAGTATTTTTATACAGACGGAAGGCTTGGTTGTAACACAAAAGCAATACTTAAACTTCCACATCCATATGATAACAATCCTTATAAATTTGGTAAATCATACCACATGGGTACAATTAATATATTAAAATTATTTTACGAATATAAAAAATGTCATCGTATTAAAAATAGAAGATGGTTTGAACCTAGAAAGAGTGAATAAAAGAATAAATCTTAAAATAAATATTAGATTGTAAAGTTTTAAAAAT
The DNA here is from genome assembly GCA_005656395.1 of Strongyloides papillosus. Lineage (NCBI taxonomy): Eukaryota > Metazoa > Nematoda > Chromadorea > Rhabditida > Strongyloididae > Strongyloides > Strongyloides papillosus. The sequence goes on from SRSI01000016.1 coordinate 19,786, forward strand.
TAGAGAAATAAGATGAAAATTCATTAATAAAAATGAATAACATATAAAAATTTTAGCAAACATTAGTACTTTTTTTGCTAAAACAATTTGTTATTACCTTAGTTTTATTTAGTTTAATTTTTACCTAAACAATATAAACTCTTAATTTTTTTTATAAATCACTAAAATTTCTTTTTTATTTGAATGTTTTTAATTAAAACTGCAACATTCTTGATCATTAAATTTCTATAAAGAAATTTATTTTAAAACAAACATAGAGTATATATTATTTTCAATCTCACTGTAAACAATAATGAGTATATTTTTCACTCGGAACAAAATAAAATATAACAGAAGCCTAGTTAATTAGTAAATAGATTATTTTAACTGAAATTTTCTAACAAAGATAATTACTTTAAGGTATTATGGTATGTTTGTCTTATAATAAAGCTCTACTGTAATAATGACATTCATCCATAAATCTTTGCGATATATCTTTACTAAGTTTCAATTTGACTACTTTAACTCTGTAAATTGAATTAGTGAATCTTCTAATTAAGATAATGATAAATAAACATAAATTAGATAACTAGATATATTTATTAGATAAAAAAATCAAATAATACAAGAATTATAAATGTTTAAGATTTCATGAATAACATATTTTTATTGTCAACACATCATGAATTGTGAACTGATTATGAATAGCTTGTTTTGGGTAATTATCCAGTTTTTGTAATAAATTTCCAGAGGTGTGGTTATTATCAAAAGATGGTAAATTTCACTATACAAAAAAACTATTTTTTAAATAATTTATCCAAATATTTAACTTTTTTCAATGAAAAAATAAATTTCATTGAAAACTGACTAATAATTTAAAGTTTTGTACCATCTATGTTTGTAAATAACCGAATCCAAAATTAAAATTTTTGATAAATTCAGAATACTTTTATAACTAAGACTTTACGCACAGAAAAGTATGAAACTCTGATTCCTATGTTGTTACTTCACCTGTTATAAAAGTTTCGTCATCTACGGCATCAAAATGCTGTCAAAAACTAAACAAAATATATTATTACATATCAAATAATAAATGTAAAATACTTCTTATAGTGTTACTCACCTCAACAATGGAAACAATTTTACTTCTAAAAAATGAAACAAGCAATTTTTATAACTATAATTTGATTAAAACAATAAATATTAAAATGTCATGGACGATGTTACTTTTAATACAGGAGAAGTGATAATATAAGGTTAGAATTTATTTTTATACTTTTCCGTAGACAAAATTAAAATATATTTATAAAAATATATTGAATTTGTCAATAATTTTAATTTTTGATTCGGTTATTTTAATTTAATTTTTGTGATGCTTTTTATATTATTATACTACTAAATTTGAATATTTAAAGAGTAATCATATAATTTTTGAATTTCAACATAACCTTTTTTGTTGGATAATTTCAATATTTTTTTCAATTTTTGATCATCCTATCTAAATATTTTTTCTACTTTTTGACATTAAATAAATTTTTTGGAAATTCAATCAATTCAGGTTTATAAAAATTGCATTTATATAACAAATTATTTTAAATTTTTGTATTTTCTAGATAAAAATTTAAGAAACATTCTATCATTTTAATTGATATCTATATTAAACATAATTAATAAAAATTGATATTAATTAATGAAAGGATTATATCCTTAAAACTTATTTATACACAAATAGAAATATTTTTTGCAAAGTTAAAGTAACAATCCCACCTTAATGAAAATATTTTAATACTTTATTATACTTGAAAAATTTCAAACGATTGTTATCGAGCTTTAATCAGAACATTAACAATTTATGTGAAAAATGGAATGTTAAAATTTATAATGATGCATATACTACAAAAATTTAATCAAATATGTATGAATTGTTTATATTATATATTCAAAAATCATCGTTAAAATTAACAATAACCTTTTGCAAAGCATATTATTTGATCTAAGACAGTTTTTAGAAATTTAAAATATATTGTTTAAGTAAAATTTTATTGGTCTTTATACTATCTAAAATAATACAATATATGAAATCCAGTATAGGTGAATTAATGAAATAAATGATAATTTATAACAATTTATGGTTTTGTAAGAATTTTTTGATAATAATTTTCTGTATAGAACTCTTATTTTTAAAAGTTTTACTATTGAATTGTGGTTCGCTTTAAATGTATTTTGAAATATTTTTTAAAATTTTTTCTACATATTATAAATTTTAAAAGAAATGTATTAAAAAATATATTTCACTAAAGATATTCATGATTATATAATAATCTATAATTTATTTATTTTTTAATATACAAATTTAAAAAATGAGATATGTTAACAATGTACCGTTTTATATATAAAGTAGTTTTTAATTATTTTCACTGTATTCATATTTAGCTAACATTATATATCGCTTTGATCATTAACAGTTTTTGAAAGATACTTTGAGCTCATTTTCTGCAATATATTTCAGTCATAATTCGAATTTGTTAGTATTTTTTTATAACTCTTAATAAATATTTGTTAATAATTTAAAAAGATTAATGTTCATTTTTTAATTGTAGTATAACATTTTTTTGTTCTAAAAATACGATGTTAGTCGTTTTATGAGTACCGAATTTCCGTATAATATTATGAAGTTTTCTTTCTATTTTTAGAAATGATTTTAAAAAATATTATTATTATTCTATTTATTATTCTATTCAATATCATTGATGTTGAGAATCATCTCTGTAAACGTAGAAGACCAAAATTACGTGTCTGGGGAAGAATTGACTGCCGTAATAGACTTGCAAAAGATATGCGTATTGGCCTTTATCAATTTAATAGGTTTAAATACCCCAAGCTTCTAAAAGAAGTTCCGTGTCGTTGTGAAAAATATTTTGATATTAGAGCAGAAGAAATTTCTCATTCTAGAACAAGTAAGTATTTAATGTAGACTAATATTAATTAATTAGTGCCATACCTTGCTGTAACATACAAGTATATTAATGGAAGGTTTCTTTGTAAACCAAGAGCAATAGTTAGACTTCCAAAGTCATATGATAATAGTCCTTATAAGTGTGGTAAATCATATTACATGGGTACAATTAATATATTGAAAATGCTCTATGAATTTAGTAATTGCCGTCGTATTAGATGGTGGACTAAACTCCCAAAGTCGGAATAAAAAACAAATTTAAAAATAAATATTAGATTGCATAATTATTAAAATTAAGAGAATAGTATGAATAATTCATTAAAAAGCCAATGAATAGTATATTAAACATTTGGTAAACATTAGTATCTTATTTTGCTAAAACAGTTTATCATAATCTTAATTTTATTTAATCTAATTTTTACCGAAACAATATAAACTTTAATTTTTTTTATAAGTCCTTAAAATATATTTACTTATTTGAGATTTTTCATTAAGAGCTGCTACATATTTTATCATTAAATATCTATGAAGAAGTTCATTTTTAAATAGACATAGAGTATATAATATTTTTTATTTTACTGTATACAATAATTAGCATATTTTTCAGACGGTGTTTGTAAACAATCATTATGCTTTAAAATATAATGATGATACTCCTTTTCTTATAAAAGATTAGAAAGTTAAACTTACCTCTCTATTATTATAAACCTCAAATAAAACGAAAGGGTAAATTTTAAATTTTTGATTACTATTATTTTTGTTTTTTTCCTACTTATCAATAAAAATTTCAAACGCACGGTATAAAAAGAAATGCTATAGAAGCATAGTAATTCCGTAAATAGGTTCTTTTAACTAAAAATTTATAACAAAAATAATTACTTTTAAGAATTTTGTTAAACTTGCCTTATAGTATAAAACCATTATATTAGTGATTTTTCTCCATTAATCATTTTGTGATATACCTTTACCTTTTTTGGATTTTACTACTCTTACTCTGTAAATTGAACTAGTGAAAATTCCAATAAAGATTATGTTGAATAAACATAAATTAGGTAACTAGATAAAGAAATTAAAATAATACAAAAAATATAAATGTTTAGGATTCCATGAATAATATATTTTTATTGTCAACAAATTATGAATTATGAACTGACTATGAATTCTTGTTTTGGATGATTTTTCACTTTTTATAGCACTTTTCCAGAGATGTGATTATTACCAAAAATGGCAAATTTCACTATACAAAAAAACTATTTTTCACATGATTTATTCAAATGTTTAACTTTTTTGATAAAGTTTATTTCTTCATTTAAGAACTAATAAATAATTTAAAATTGTTTATCATTCATGTTTGTAAAAAAATTGGCGAATTAATAATTTTTCATGAAGTATTAGATAGTGTTGTCTGTTATACAAAATGAAAAGGTTTGTGGTTTTATCATGTATAATAATGAGTTAAGATTATGGCAATTATCAATTTTTTATATTGGACTCAAAACATTAGTGTTGTCTTTATTAAAACTACAATAACATTTCATTAAATATTTTTTGTATAAGTAAAACAGTAAGGTTTTAAAAACATAAAACTGTTTTTATCATTTAATACATTATAATTTAATGTCATCAAAAAATTGTTATATAGACGTCAGGTGTCACCTAAGATTCTATTTATTATTAAGTTTACACATTTCTTGTTGCTTTTTCATTAAAAATTTAATTTAGCTTTGTTAGGGAGTTGTTAATATCAGTTATAACATTTATATAGTAAGTAATTGGCAATGAGATTAATAATAAATAAAATTTAAGTGTTCACTATTTTATTCTATTTTATTTATTGTTAATAAGAACCTTGTATAAAAAGTTGTACTTATTTCAAAAAGTACCTCTGGAGAAATTCGTTGCGAATATTTTAAATATTAAACGTTAATTTATCTTCCTCCATTCTCAAGTTAAGCAAAACGCAATTAAATTAATTTTTTATTTAATTTTATGATATGATTTTATTTTTTCGATTAACGTGACATTCAATTTATGTCACGCATGAATTTTGTAGTTTGAATATATTGTATCAAATATTTATTTTTGATAGCTAATTTTTTTAACCAAAAATTTCAGATTTTGCCTTTCAATGTTTGTGTGTTTAATATATTGGAAATTTTTTTCTTTATTGAACAATCATTGTTTTTAAATTTAAATTTTTTGTGCATGTTTTTTGATTAAACAGTAATTTTCTATTTGTAATTTTTTAATTTTTGTGAGTTTTTCATTCAAATAAATAGCATTTTTTTGCATATTTCTAGTAGATTTAATTTTCAGCATTGACAACTTTTAAAGTCTGTCACTCACTGGTTAAAAAACATTAAATAAAATAAGTTAAAATAACATATTAAAAATACAAAAATTATTTATATATTAAAATATTCTAATGTTATTACTTCAATGCTATTTAAGTAAATAGTAATTTTAGTGTAATAACTTTATATAAAAGTAATTTGATTTTGAAATCCTTAGTTATTATACATTTTTACAATAATTGAGAGGCATTTACCCACAATTAATTAATATACTTCTGTTTGGTTTATTTCTTTTGGTACAAGGAAAGTCATCCTGAAACGAATTTGCCTTAGATGGAAAACAGATACTTTTTAATTTTTGTCTCCCTTAAAAAAGAGATACATGGAATTTGCTAATAAATTAAGCGTAATCGCTTGCAGTGTAGATTTACAAACGAATGAACGGAACAAACTATCTAAATAGGTTACAGTGAGATAATAAAAAACAATATTCATTTAGTGTTTAGATCAATTGTATAAATATAATACATAAAATAAATTTGAATATATCTGTAAATACAGTTTACAGTTAATACAATAAAAATTTTTTTTAAAGATTGATGAATTTTACAACAACCTGGAATATGCAAATTGTTTATCCATCATCAGAGTAAAATGAAATTACACGGTACTAATAATGCTCAAGTGTTTGTAATGTTCAGCAAAAGATGTATATATCAATGGATTCTAACACATGAGGTTAATTTACTAAAAGAAGCAGAATAAATAATATAAATTCCTAAAAATATTAATGATCAACGATAAATAAAAAATAAATCTTAATTATATGAATAACCTGTTAACATGGAATGCTATAGATCACAAAAAAACGACATTAAGGACAAGAATATGTTAATTATCATGGCATTGAGTTGTAATACAGAAAATACCACAATGATGCAAAAGAGAAACTCACCGTCTAAGAATGCGGGGAAAGAATATATAAGAACACATTATATCATATTAATTCATTACATTACATTTACATTTTCATACCTTATCTATTATTGACGTTACTACAATAAAGTACCCTTTTTAAAAACACAGCTACATTCGAATCTGATCTTGGAGCTCTCCTCTGGGGGCTTCCAGGATTACATGGAGGTTCCACCTCGTTGAACTTAGTGGGATTTTATAAAGTCAGAGAACGTTATTCACTTTACGAATTAGGATATTTTACAAGACATAGGATTTTGTTACAGACACTAGAATATTATTTAGATAAGAATATTACGACCATCATAGTTATTTAAGTGATATGGATATTTTACCCGATTTTTTCTCACGATTAGAACATTTTTAGTAGTACAACAACATTGATCAAGAATTTTTATTCACATAAGACCTTCATTCGTTTATCACGATTATCACTAGCTAATGAATGTTAGCCGTAGAGGAGTCCGGAAACCTCTGCGGTACATAGACATCATGGATCTGATGTATTGGCTCATCAGTGTGCAATTCATGTCCGAGGATAAGTTAGTTAGAAATTATGTTTTTCTTTTTCCTGTAGACAGCCGAGCACATAGCGGAATAATATAACATACATTTTAGTTTAAATTGATTACAGTACATATAAGATAATAAAGAAGCTCTAATTAGAAGGCTTGCTAGTCTACCAAACATACAATACCATTTTATTGAAAATTTTTTCGTCTCAGACAACAATTTGCGACATTTTTTTGATATTACCCGACATAGGCATAAGAATGAGTATACCATGTATAACATTCCTATACAATGAGGTAAAAATAAATAAGGTAACCTTCACACGACCGATTATTAATTGCATTATATAACATTCTATGTGAAATAATTGCCATTTAATTAGTCATTCATTCTAAATTTTTGATATTTTCTCTTGATCACACCTTCTTTTATAACATATATTTAATTCAATTTCTTTTCTTTTTATCCATTCCTTACTTATTCCTACTACTGGAAAATGCTGACAAGAATATTCAAACGACAAACTTCAACAAAAGAAGCACCGGAGAGAGCTGCTTTCGAAGGAGCTTTCGGAAGTATGAAGAGATCATGGCTAGCTGAACAAAAAGCAGCGAAGGGATTTTCCCCAGAAGAGCAGGCACAGATAAGTTTTAAACAAAAAAATGAACTGCAAAAGTTAGTTAAGCTCTTTGGCCTGGGAAATGAGCCATTTATTTCCGAATACTCCGTTCCTCTCTTAACGGAGCAGGATATTGAGATTGAGTTACCTGCCCATGAGCGGGAATTAGATGATATTTTAAGAAAAGAGATTGGCAAGATAGTTTTCTATCTTCGCAACTTTTCCATTACGGGAGTGGAGCGATACATAGATACTATCGAAAAAGCATTACTTTCTTTAGGCAAGAACATCTCTCGTACCAAGGTGTTAGATAACTTAGCTTCAGGGTACGCTCCCACCTTACTTAGCAGAGAGAACGGCATGGCTAGATCCTATTATGAGCAGGTATTGCATAATAAGGATCCGGCTACCCAACTCTCCCTAACTGAGATATTACGAGAAATGGTTGAGCTGATGACTTTAGATGGTCATCGTGCACGTATGGGCACTTCGATTAAGCCACCTAGGCAACATAACATGGCCATAGGTACTTTTATTAAAAATTTTGAGAATTATATCCTTAGAATTGATGGAATCCGCATGGATTCTCTTGAAATGAGTGAGAATGCGCCTCTCAACAATGAGAGAAGACGGCAATTCGTCAACGGCCTTGATAATGCATTAAGAATCTTAGTCACACAACCTGCTTATCAGGCACAGTGGCATGCATTCACCCAATCCTACATTGATGGCTTTGCACGATTATATCCGCATCGCCCACTTTTTGAAAACAGATCTTTCAAGAAGCATAGTAGTAGAAATAGATTTACACATGACAATAAGAATAGTCATTACGGCACGAGACGTCCACCACCAAATGATGGCCACTCTAAACACACCTTCACTAATTCTAAGCTATCCGAAAACAAGCCTGCCTATACACCAACTTTTCTTAAGACTAATAAGCCTAACTTAGGTAATAACAAAAGCGGAAGTTTTGACAATAAACGTAGATTTAACAATTTTAAAAACAAAAATAAGAAACCGTCTCACTTCCATAAAATTAATAGTATAGAGACAACACTACAACAACAATCTGAAGCGTTAAATTCCCTAACACGTAGACTTTCACTTTTTGACATACCAAAAACAACTTTAGGTTTGTTAGCAATTTTTACTCTTATTAGTCCAGCATTAGGCTGGCAATGTGAAACCCTTCCACCATTTTTTCCATCCATATATATACAAAATGATTACTCCATGTCAAAATTCTCTGTTATTGAAACTAGTTTGCAAGAAGAAATTTGCATACCTGTGAAATATCAACCAGCTTATATGCTGGGTAATATTATTATAGATCGCGATCCTGCTAGTCATAAAGAAACCCTGGTATCAACATATCCACAAGGAACATGCCAACAAATAGAAGTCTATTCAAACCACACGACTGGAGACCTTTTTCTGGTAAAAAGAAGTGAATCAGGCCCTGGAGATCATGATTTTATGATGATCATGTCTATCTACACTTATCACCACGCGTTCAACCTTTCCTGTCCTATCGAGACCGAGATCGAGAAACGGTTACCAGTAGGAAAAAGAGTACCGGATTCACCAGTTCACAAGAAAAGAAAAAGGAAACCGTCCAGCACCAATGGCAGTGATAATGAATGTCCAGTACTCCCCGATCAGCCAGCTGCTACGAAAGCAAGAGAAGAAAAACTTTTATCTGATATTATGTCACTTGAAAAAGAGAAAAGAACTCTGGTAGATCAGTATGGGACTCTGAACACGCATTACAAGGAAACAATGGCAGCATTGGAAACTGTTAAAGATAATAACAAAGCGACAACAGAACAGCTCGCACAGGCTAGAATAGATATTACCAATTTGGAAGCAACAATCAAGAACACGAAACGGCAGCTTACTGAAGCTTATCAGGAAATCGATGAGGCAAAACAAAATATGGAAAATCAAAAGCAGCAACATCTCGGTTCACAAAATGCAGCTCTTCAATTGCAGGAATTACATCAAGACCAATTATCTCGACTTAGAGATAGCCACGCCAAGAACATTGAGACGTTGACTGATGAACACGAGAAATCTTTGAAAAAACGAAAAGGAGAAATTGGCAAAGCAACATGAAAAAGCCATTTCCACAGCCATCGCAGTGGAGCAGGCCCGATGCCAAAAGCAGAGAGATACTGACGCCATCACATGGAAAAAGGAAAAACAGGTATTTGAAAGCACCTGTAGAATCAATCAAGACAATGAACTAAGAACTATGAAAGATATTTTCAACAAACAATTTGAGGAATTGAAGGCCGCTCTTCAACCCATCAAAGGAGAAGCTATGGAGACAGATACTGAATCCAAATTACTGAAGAAAATCGAGGAACAATCAGAAATCATCATTAGTTTACGCCAGGCGCTACAAATAAAACAGGATGTTGCAACACAGGAAACTCAGAAGGATGCCGATCCAGAATTATGCTCTGCATACAATAACTTCGTAACTTTTATCACACATGTTAAAAATCTTAAAATTACTGATGCATTACGTACTGTTCCCAACAGTATCGCTTCGTTAATCACATTTTTGTTTACATTATTAGATACTAAGTTAGTTAATCAGAGTAAATTCACACCATCCTTCAATAGAAATAGATCCACCACTACGAATAGACATTCAACAGAGTTACAGATCATCCAACCTACCTCCACTTGGAGATTCGGTGATGGTCTTCTTTTAGCTAGCGTTAACAGCATTCTACATGAAGCCCTTCCTAAGATCGTTTTGTTTATCAATCATACACTTATTCTTACTTTAGTCGACACTGGAGCATCTATAAATGTAATTAGTAGTCGCATTTTCCGTCAGTTACCATCGACGACTGTGCTTGAGATATCATGTAATGATGCCACAGCGACATCAGCCAATGGAACAAAACTATTATTAAGTCAGTTAGCTGTTATCAAATTACCCATAGACAATGCTACGTATACCATAACTTGTTATGTCAGCCCGAAAATCGACCACGACCTCATATTAGGACGCCCTGGCTTAGAAGCCATCGGTGATCTGAAGATATCATGGGCTAAAGATGCTATACAGATAGGAGAGCATAACTTACAATTAAGAAATACATACCTTTTAGCTTTAGATGAGGAAGTAATATTGGAGCCTAGATCCCATAATATATTAACACCATCAATTCGACATGCACCACCATCTATAGAGAAGGAACATGTTTTCCTCATATTTGATCCATACATAAAAGGAACTAGCGCTCTTATTACTTATCAACAAGTCAACCTAGTATTTTACAATAAGATTAATCTGTTAATAGACAATTGTGGTAACAACCCGGTTAAACTCCCTAGAAATACTATATTGGGCCATGTAGCTCTCGTTGAGAAGATCAATTGCCATGAGATTAAGATAACTAATGAGAGATACAGTGACGATGAAGCTGACATAGTAGAGCGGCTTCCACCATATTCTAAGAATAAACCACCATCAGAATTATCTATAAAAGATCTTAGGAAACTAGTTCGCGTTGATCAACAAGGGCTATCTGACGAAGATAGGTCCGTGTTCTACAAAATACTTTGGCAATATCGTGAATGCTTCTATGAGTTTAACTCTACTCCAGGCCAGTACACCGGGCCGGAGAAACTTCAGTTACAAACAATACCCCATAACAAATCTAAACCTATTCGACATACTCGGTACACGGTTGAAAAAGAGAATGAAATAGCTAAACAAGTTAATGATATGTTACAAAATGACATGATAGAACCGTCCTGTACCCCATATTTGTCTAGGATAAATTTGATTAAAAAGAAAAAGAACGAATGGAGATTCGTTGTAGACTTTAGATTAATAAATAAATTGATACAAACACAAAGCTACCATATCCCTAGGATCGATAGTATCCTAGATAAGACAGCTGAAAAAAATTTTTACACTTCTCTTGACCTCAAAAACGGCTTCCACCAACTCACATTGGATAAGTCTTTACGACACCTTACTGGCTTCCCTACGCATATGAGGATTTTTCAGTATAAAAGAATTTCAATGGAACTTGTTGGAAGTCCTGACTTCTTTAATCACGTTATGGAAAAAATCTTTAGCGCTAGTAATAACTTTGTTTACCTTGACGACATACTACTCACAAGCAACACAGTTTCAGAACATCTTCTTAACATCGAAAGAGCACTTGCGAAGGCGGTAAAAGTGGGGTTACGCTTCTCCCTTTCGAAATGTTCATTCTTTCAGACCTCTCTAGAATATTTAGGTTTTATTGTAAGCCGTAATGGAATTAAACCCAATCCAGATAAAACAAGAGCACTGTATGAGAAACCAATACCAACGAATGAAAAAGAGCTGAGAGCCTTTCTAAGGGCAGCGAATTATTATCGAAAATTTATCCCGTACTATAGCAATACTGCGGCGCCTCTGTATGACATAATCAACAATTTCGTATGAACAAGAAAGCACACAGAAGCTTTTAAGGCGTTAAAGCGTTAAATTCTTGGAGCAGTTACGTTGACAGCACCGGATCCACAGGAGCCTTATACAATTTTCACGGATGCCTCCACCCAAGGTCTCGGAGCGGCTTTGTTTCAAAACGGACGGCCCATCGCTTTCGCATCAAGAACACTGCGAAAGGCAGAAACATTATATGCACCAGCACAGCTTGAAGTCCTGGAACTCGTTTACGCATTGAAACAGTTTAATCCATACATCTACGGAAAGCACACAACTGTTCAGACGGACCAGAAAAGTATCTTAAGCCTTATGACCAAGAAAGACGTATCAAATATTCTCGATCGCTACAAAACTTACATAATGGGATATGATCTTGACATCAAATATGTCAAGGGAGCAGACAACACAGTTGCAGACTATCTTAGCCGGCAGGTATACAATATAAACTTAACTGAAACAATAGAAGACTTCTCGGACGTATTTCCTAAAGTCACCAGTTACCTCCAATATCCTCTTGTGTTGGGCGATTTTTTAAATTATATGGATGAACAAGAAAAAGAAGAATTTCCTGATTGCTTTAGCACACAAAGAGGAAGAACAAGAAAGTACGTGCCCAAGCTACTAAGATTTATGACTTTGTCACGATGGCATGAGCACCCATTGTTGGGGAATCATGCTGGTTATGACAATGGAGCAGCCAAATTCAAGGATACCTTCCACTGGCCTGCAATGGACGTAGATATCAAGAGAGTTTGATCGTCATGTGTAAGATGTCTCCAATGCAAAGCACATGACACATTACAAGCTACAGTGAATGAGAAATCCACGCTAATTCCACCACACCCATGGCACACCATTAGCATAAATTATCTTGCTAATACGTATAATGACTATGTTTTGACCTTAATTGATGACTTTAGTAAATTCGTTCGCCTTTATTATAATATCAATCAGACAGCACGAACTACACTTGATTGCTTGAAGATCAAATTGTAAGCCCGCCTCATAGCAACGGGCTGGTATAAAATGGAGGAAAAGATATAAAATATTTAGTCTTAGTCTTATTTTTAAATATATAAAATATCTCAGTTATGCCACAATAAAATATATATATACTTATTTATTTATTTAATTTAACTACTCACCTAGTTAACAAAATATAAAAAAGAAAATTAATTTTTATAAAAAACTTACAGATATGGCTATTTCAATGAAAGAAAAAGAGAGAGAGCAGATGTTATCCAGCTGTTATTTCAACTTTATAGACAAAATGCATAATTCATTTCACCACTTCAAATTCGTATCAAGACAATATTATACAAACTTTTTTACACGGTTTTAAATTTTGCCTTAGCCAAAATTTTGTCTGGAGGATGTAATAAAGGAATCACTATGAAAACATCCAAACGATGTGTCAGATTCGGAGAACACTTACTTACCGTCTAGAAATGCAGAATGAAGAATATATAAGAATAACCCTCACTATTAAATATATCACATACTTTCATTCTATTACATTAATTGTATCTTTAATCACTAACTCGAATAAAACCTTACTTTATACAAAACCGCTACATCTTCACGAATCCAGGAGATCCCCTCTAGTGGTTCCACGGATTAAAATATTTAATTGTCACTAAAAATTTAGATACAATGTGGAATGTTCATTTTTTATGTATAAAATGGTATTCTTCGGAAAATGTAATAAAATATTTTTTATGCCTAAATGTTTTCTGTGTATACGAAAAATTGTATTCACTTATTTGTTTAATAATTTAAAAAAATATTTTTAATATAGATAACACACTTAATGTCTTAAAAAATAATGAGAAATTCATTTTAAAAAATTGAATAGTTTAAAGATTATAAGTAGATCAAGAAATGCATTTTATATTACAAATAACTATAATAAAATTTTTGCATTAATCGCTTATTTAATTATTCTCTGATTAAACAAATAATTGTATAATAAAACATTTATAAGTAATGAATCCACATAATTTAATTTCAAATGAATCTTTTGTTGACTATTTTACTATGCATAATTTTAATAGTTCACATCGCATTTTTTCCATTAAAAGCAAATCCCCATGATAGCAATGATGATAATGAACTACTTCTTGAAAGAAAAGATTCAGATCAAACAAATTTTTTAAGAAAAAAAAAGTGAACATGAATCTAGACGTAGTAGTCATAATAGTGTCTCTGTAAGAAAACCATCTCTTAATAATAAAGTTTGCAATATCAATATCAAATCATATTTGGATACAAGTAAAATTTATAGTTCGATACATGAAACCGTATGGCATGGTTTTTATCATAAACAGTTTTGGGCAAACAATTACAAAGACTACAAATTAAGAGTATGTCATTTTTAAAAATAAAAAAAGACAACTTTTTAGGTAATCCAAGAAATAAATCTTCTTAGATTGATGCACAATGCTTGTCCTTTAGTAGAAAGTTTAGAACTTGATAAATTAGCTCAAATGTATGCTGTTGAAATGGTAAACAGAAATCCTTCTATTAAAAGTGTTTATAAAAATTATGGTATTATCAGAAAAGCACTACCGCTTGAAGGATTAACATTGGCGGTATCACATTGGTATAATGAACGTGATTTCTATAGCTTTATTTTTAACCGACCAGGATATATGGCGAAGGATTTTGCACAAATAGTATGGAAGAGTTCAATATCGATTGGTGTTGCTCTTTTAAAAAAGAATAATTTGTTTTATACTGTTGCTTTTTTTTATCCAAAAGGAAATATTAAAGGTCAGTATAAAAGAAACGTTTTTAAAAAAGAATTATCTTGGAGGAAAATTGTAAAAAGTTATAAAACGTCATCATATTCTTAAAGAATATATTTTTTCACTTGCAAACCATTTGATGGGATTTTCAAATTCTGTTTCGATTTTTGATAATTTAATTAAATATAGAATTTATTTTGTTAATTTTGTTTTTAGAAAAATGTTAGAAAAAAATTAGTTTTAAACAACAAAAAAGGAGATTAAACAAAATATAAATGTTAAGATCGGGTTGCAAAGTATATTCGAATTTTCTATAAATAATAGACTATATTTACATAAATTCTGGTATATTAAAAAAGAAGATATTCATGTATAAACTAGAATCCTTAAAAAATGTTAATTCTAAAATGAATTTTCTTAACATAACGTTTTAAAATTAAATTTTAGCAAAATAAAAAACTATTTTTTCAATTGGCTTTACATTTTTTTAATGCGAAATATTTTTTAAAAAAGTTGTATACATAAAAGTTGACAAATTTTGACAATATCAAGCTTTGATGTTGTAAAGTTGATTCATCTGTTAAAAAAAATTAAATATTACTCAGCTTTTAAAAATATCAAACGTGAAATAAAAATGTTGCTAACGACGCTAGATATTATGTTGTTGCATAATTTTTCCATTTTTTTTTTACAAAATTTTATATTTTTGGCATTTTAAAATAAGTACAAATTTAATCTTGATAATTTTCCGTCATACCGAGCTCATTTTGGAGTTTAACTTGTTTTTTATAGTATATCATAAAACACATTTATGAAAGCTAATTTGTTTGAGATTATAAACGTTTTAACAAAGATCATTCTTTTAAACAATCAAATACTAACTATAAGTTTAGAAATTTAAAAATTCTATACAATAATAACAAGAACCAGAAATTATTTTACCACACAAAATATTATTTTAGTATTTGCCCTTTTTAATAGTATTTAAGAGTTATTTTTTACTATGGACAAGAATAAACCTAAAAAACTTAAATATGTTGCTTTCACCGTCACCATTTAGATGCTATAGACGTAAAGTGATGTTAAATAACCTACCATACAAAATGGGGTACACCACAAACTACATTTTATCAAATTTTACATATACATTCTAATTCATTCTGTGTCTACAGTTTTACCCATTTTACTAATACATTCTGCCTCATTTTGCATATACAAAACGAGATAGAATGTTAACTCAAAATGAGGTAGAATATACATACAAAATGGTAAAACCGTAGACCCAAAAATACTATCAAATATACTACTTTTTTTAACATAAATTGTATTGATCAAATCCACATGATTAGGTTTTACGTGTAATTATAAAAAATGGTTGTATTAATTGAGTAGAAGATGGTTATGAAAAAATGAAAAAAACTGAGAATAATAATTTGTGGTTATGAGTAATTCAGTATTTAAAAATACCATGTAACAGTATTCTTAAGAAATTTATGGTGGTTATATATTGTTTTAAATTATTGTTATTTATCTTAAATGTTTGATTCATGTAAACTTTCGCAGTAAATTTCTTTTAGCTTGAAAAATATTTGTGAAATTTAAGATTACATTTGTTTAGTAAAAAATTACATATGTTTTTTTAATAAATAAAATTTATGTTTTGGAAAAAGCCATAATAAATTAATTTTTGTAGTAACTAGAAGAATAAGAACTTATTATTTCCATAATTGATTGTGTTGTTTCAGTAACATTTTCATTGCTGGGTATAAACATAGGATTTCTCAATCCTGCAACATGCATATGGTATATAAGATATTCGAGTATATACATTGTTTCACCATATACTCTATGAAATGATATTGGATACTCACTCATTGCTCCAATGCCATCTATAAATCTAAATTTACTTTTAATTGATGAATAATAATTTTTAAGATAATTATTATATGGTGACAGAGCTTTATCTAAACCAATGTTTAAATATGCTATTCTATCGTATTTATCCCTTCCGACATCTAGTTTTACATTAAGATTATATAAGCAAATTCCAATTTCTACATCTTCAAAACCATCATCTTCAATTCTACAATATTTTTTGTTGCCTAATCCTTTAGTTACAAGTAATGATAAAGTTTTTTTACTCATGACATACCCTCCACCCTGAGCATAACGAAGATTTTTAAGCTTAAATGGTGGTTTGTTCACATTTAAATTATGATGAAATCCTGAATAATAATGTTCATTTGGATCTTTTTTTAACAATAACATTCTTAGATTCTCCATAACAACATATGTATCACAGTCAATCTTTAAAAACCAATCATATTTATCTATATAATGCTTATAAACATATCTAAAAGCATGATCAATTTTGGCATATGAATATCTATAATGATCATCACGAAAAGCTTTAATTGCTGGAATATCTTCATCGTCACTTCCTGAAGCATATATATAAGCATTACACCTTTTCACCCATGTATTTTTTTGATGTCTTATTCTTGATTGTTTATTTTTTGGTGTTGTTAAAAATATACAGAATACTTTAACTTTATTATTCAATTCTCCAGCTACATTATTAAAGACTATAAAAATATAATAGTATTTTACATTATTCAAACTCACCTACGTCATTAGTATAATTTGTGTAGATGTTTTCTTTAGCTGATATAAATTTGAATTCTCTATGATGTTTACCTGATCCAGATTTCTTTTTTCCATAACATATATTAATACATAAAAATAAAAGTATAATGAGTGTTATTACGTTCATTGTATGAAGTCTTAAAAAATACTCTCTAATCTAAAAGATTACATACATAAATACTAAATCTTTTATATATTTAATAGGTGAAATAGTCAACTTTATTGACTGTATGTTAAAAAAACAATGTATTAGATATTTTTTTAGAATATTGCAAAAACAACTTTAAGAAGATAAATATGCTAATTGGAAAAATGATTAAAAAGTTAGACCTATTGTAATACTTTAGAAAAAAATTGATAAAATGTAAATGGTTAAAATTATATGTTTATCTAAAGTAATAAGTATAAATAATTCCATAGGAGATGTATTATATTTGTATACAATTATAATTTGTTTCCATAAATCATGCAAAAATTTAAAAAAGTTTTAGCGTGTTAATTTTAAGTTTCATTTTGAATGTTATTTTCAACCTATATTTATACTTTAATTAGTATTGTATAGAATATGCATATTACAAATAATTACTTCGAGGGGGTCTGAAAACAAGTTATTTTATGACACAACAACTATTTACTACAATTTTTAATTTAGGAAAGTGGTCATATTTAAATTATAAGTAAATAAACCCACAAAAAGTAGACAGATAAATTTTACAGCAAATTACAGGAAAGCTGATAGACCACACAATCGCAGAAAAAATATTCCTGTTAATTGTAGAAAGTATTTCTCTTGAATTTCGTATAAAATGAATATTTAAATTTTTTAGTTTAAAAAAATATCTAGTATTATTACTTCAGAAGGCATAGTTAATGATATGATATAATGAATATCTTAAACATATCTGTAAAATTAAATTTATTTACCGTACACCTGATTTAATTTACAGGAAAAAATATCTTGCAATAATTTTTCCATCAATCAAAATTCAGAAAATATTTTTGCGTTGTTCACAAATAGAAAAATCATCTTTTGTCATCTATTTTTTCAATATTCATTTTTTTCTATGAATATTATAATTTTTGAGCAAAATCAAGTTTGCATTTTTAACGTATAAGTTATATGAATATAATAAATTTAAATAAAATTCATCAGAATTCATATTTTTATCATTTCAAATAAATGTGTTTTTATCAGTAAAAGCCAAATTGGCGTTAAGACCAAATAAAATTTTAACTTATAAATTTAAATATTAAATGTTATTAACCATTGATTTATACTTTAAAAAAAATAAGAAGTAAAATTTTGTTTTTGATACAGCTCTTTTCAAGGTTTTACTGATTTATATGAACAAATAACCAAAGATGTTTTTTTAACTAGAAGAAATAGATTGGTTGCATACGTTTTCTGCATGAATTGACCATCTTGCTTTCAAAAAACCAACCTATTTGAATTCCCCATTATTACAGTTTTGTACAGAAAATAACTTTATTTAAAGCTAATAAAATAAAGTATGTTTAACATCATATAAAAGGTGAAGTCCAGAATAGTATGGAAGGATATCCAGCTAAAAACTGACTAATCATTTTTTAAGATATGGACCAAAAATTGTTGGCCATTTTTAAGTAAAAATGTTTTAATACAATGGCTAAAAGATTGAACAAAGCCATCAAAACAAAATGGTCTTTTGCAGTGTATCAATATTTAGAAGGAAAATTTTAAATTTAATTTTGTTATTATAATAGAACATAAAACTTTTTATTTATTACGATAAGTTTACTAACTACAGGAAATATTGTACTAGATTTTCTGACTTCTTTCTCTATTCATCTTACACTTCTTTCGTTCTTTCTTTTATAATCTCTCTAATTTTTTCATTTTTTTCCTTTTTTTGAGCGAGAAAAATCTCTTGAGCTTTTTTCTCAATTCAGATTCACTTTCTTTTTCTTTACAACTTAATTTGTGTCTGGCCACTAACTGTAAAAACTTATAATATACTTTTAAATTTAAGTTTTAATGTCAATGTTTTTCCTTTCCATGTTGACATATTAAATTTTTGATATTGAAATATAATATAAAAAAGTGTTTTCATCATTTTATGGTCCAATGTTATTAAAAAGCGGACTGTTTTAAAATTATGTCTAAATTTTATAATATTTACAATTTTTTTAGTTTTGTTAATATCGTTATAATTTTAATAAAAAATTTTTTTTAAATATTTTATAACTTATTACACATAAATAATTTTTTCATCACAACTAGGATTTGTTTTATCAATGCCTTGATCACTTTGTCATTTCTTAAACTATTTAAATGAAAAAAAATTATCGTAAATATTAATTAAATAACGTCTAGAAAAATACATAATGATGAAAAAATAAAAAATTTCAGTTAAAACAAAACTTAACTTAAAAAGAGTATAAATTACTGGTTAATTACTAGTAAAATGTGATATAAATAAATTACCAAACATCAAAAAAAATTATTTATTTTTTACTAAACACTAAATAGAATGACAATGATTTTAAATGTTTAAATAATTTCTATAATCTTCTGAAAATTTCATAATAGATCAAGAGATTATTTTGTGCATATTAAAAAATTTTTTGACGTTCATAAAAATAATTAAGATAAATAGGTTGGAAACTTATTTAATTTTTAATTAACGTTATTATAACACAAAATTATGTAAATTTTTGTTTCATACTATTAAGATTAAAGTTATAAAATTCAACACGGATATTCTATACCTGTCAATGTAAAGTTAATATTTTTAAATTTTGATCCCTTTATGTAGTAAAGTAATACAGTAGTCCCCCCGTATCCGCGGTTTCGTTATCCGCGGTTTGAAAATTACTAGCAACTAGAAAATTATAACATGGGGGGGTACGTGCGATTTTTTTTTATTTTAGCTATCTTAAAATACAAACTTTATTTATGATTAAATTTTTCATTTTTTTTAAAAATTAAACTAACTAAATGATCATCGTTGCCTACAATTGTAAAAAAAAATACCCTAAAATCCTGTGTATAAGGCGCTTTTAATTTTACATAATTGGACAAACGCCCTCTCAAATATTCATTCATTTTACATGATTTTCACATAATTATCTTATAAAATTGGTACGAAAAAAACAAACTTCCATGAGAGAGAACACACGAGAGTACAAAACTTTTATTTTTTACTACATAGGCGCCTTATACACGGGATTTTAGGGTACATCTTATCTATAGTTTAAAGGTCTTAACACATGGAAAAATAAGAAATACTACAGTTCGCTATTATCCGCGGTAGTCTCAGGAACCAATCTACCGCGGATACGGGGGGACAACTGTATTATGATATATTGTTTATACTTTGGTTCAAAATAATCAAATAATAGATTATTATTTCAACAAATAAGTAGATATAATGGAACTAAACTTTTTGTTTCTCCTTAAAAACACAAAAAAGATAAAAGAATCTTTATTAAGAAAAAGGTTATCACAAAAAAACAATTTAATGATACGAACTTAATAGAAATGTGTAAAATTATTCAAATGATCTTTGAAAAATACCTGAATAATAATAGAGTAGTCCAAATTTTGATACAGTGGTCTTTGTTTTGATAAAGTCGTCCATGTTTTTATGAAAATTTTATTTGTGTATATCTGAAGTTATTTAGTTACATTATTTGTGTTTAAAAAATGATTTTAGTAACAAAAAATTAAATACTATTAAACTTAAAATTTAGATGTAGGAAAATTCGCTTTTTTAATTTTGCAAAACAAATTTATTCTCCATTTCAACGACTGTTAAGGTTAATTCTTTAAACTAAGAAATATATATTTTTTATTGTAGCACGGAAAATGATCGTTGGGCAAAGAATGATTCTGTAAGACAGAAAAGTCCCGATTTTTATGTGATACTGATATTTCAATAATATTAAAGTGAAGTATTAATTTTGGTGTGTTAACTTTTATGTAAAAGTAATTGAATTTTAAAATCTTTAGTTTTGTATATTTTTATAAAGTTTAATTAAATTTACTCTAAATATTTAAAAAACTTCAATTTCTGTTATTTTCTATTTGGTATTCAATAAATCTTCCTGAAGCGAATTAAATTTGATAAGAAACGTATACTCATAAATTATTGTCTCCTTAAAAAAAGAGATACATGGAATTAATCTGCTTATAAATTAATTTTAATCACTTAAATTGTGAATTTATTACGAATGAACGTGAAAAATTGTCTAAACAAGTTACAGTGAGCTTGTAATTAAATAATATTCGTAAAAAGTTTTGAGTTATTTGAAAAACTATAATATAAAGAATGAATTTGAATATGTTTATAAATAATTTTAATATAATAAAAAATTTTTTCAAAGAGTGGTAATTTTGCAACAACTTTGAATATACAAGGTATTTTTCCATCATCACAGTAATTTAAAGCTACATGATATACATAATGCTCAAATTTTTGCAATATTCAGCAATAGATAGATACATCAGGTTATTATAACATAAGTGATTAATATTTTGTATATAAGCAGAATAACTAGTACAAATTACTAAAATCTTTTTATGATTTCTATATTTGATGTGGCTTCAGGCTTTCATCAAATTCCCTTGAAAGAAAAGTCAAGGTTTCTCACGGCTTTTAATTCACCATGGAGCGTCAATAAATTCACTACCACTCTATTGGGTTTAAGTGGTAGTCCAGGTACTTTTCAAAGAGTAATAGATTTTATCTTTAGAGATATTAAATACCGTTTGTTAATCTATATAGATGACATAATTATTTTTTCAAATGATGAAGAAGAGCACATCAAAACAATGAGTAAATTTTTCCATCATATCGTGGATAGGGACTAAAATTAAGATTAGATAAGTACAAATTTGGAGTAGATGAATTGACATATTTAGGATTCCATATCTCTCACAAAGGTATTGGAGTTGATCCTGCAAAAACAAAAGCAATCGCAGAATTACTACGACCAAGTAATTTAAAATAAATAAGGGTGTTTATAGGAATGACAAACTTCTTTAGACGCATAATTTCGAATTATGCGATAATGACGGAACCATTACACCACTTACTTAAGAAGAACGTTGAATATAAGTGGACAGTAGAATGTCGAAAGGCTTTCGATAGCCTAAAACAAGCCCTAAGTTCATCCCCAGTACTCAGTTCACCAAAGGAGCCAGGTGAATTTATCTTACAAACAGACGCCAGTTATTTGAGGATTGGAGCTGTATTATTTCAAAAACAACCTGAACTTAAAGTCATCACATACACACAGAAAAAAAATGGGAAGCATTTTTGCGTAAAATGTAATAAATTTTTCCCACCTAAAAAAATTTGAATTTCCTTGAATTGTGACTAGTTTTATCGCAATTATATGGTACATAAAAATTAATGCAGTAATTAAGTAGTTATTAAAATAAGTTTCTATTTTTTATCATATTATTGTTATTTTAAAACTTACATTGTCTTCTACAATACTTTTATAAATATAAGATTAGAATTTAATTTTATGTAAGATTATAAATGCTTTCATAAAGAGCATTTATTAACATATCACAATATTTTTGTTAATAAGTTTAATTAGTTTGAATTATTATAAATTATACTTTTTTATGAAGTTACACTCTTCTGAAGGCGGAAATTTTTTTTGGTAGTTTAAAGTTTCTATTTAAAAATTAAATCTATGAAAAGTTATAAAATTATATGGATTTTTATCTATAGTAAAAAATATCTTATAAATATTTAAAGTTAATATATAACAAATACTAAAATAATATTATTAATGCTTTGTGTGATTAAATAATAATTTTTGGCTTTTTGATATTATTATTATGTATTTTTTATATTTATTATTGCAAATAAATTGTTTAGGATAATGATTTTTGTTAAAACTTAACAACTTTATACAAAATTACGTTTTTACAACGTATTTCATGTATTTTAGAAAAAAATTAGATCCCAGGATTAGCATTATATCAAAAACATTAAGATTAAATAAAAGTTAAATTAATTAAAATATAAAACATATATAATTTTGTAAAAAAGACAGCTAGATTTTGAGACAATCTAATATTTTTCGTCGTTTTAAACATTTTTGCTGTCGCTTGATAATTTTAAAATTTGAATAAATGTTGATTTTTTTAACAAGTGGGAATTTTTATTGCATTTTATGTAATAATGTCAAAATTTTTCTCATTTTTTTTCTGTGTGTACTTATCCAGATCAATAAATCAATATGAACAAAACTATCCACTCATACATTTGGAGGCACTTGCCATAGTATAGTCATTGTCACAGATTGACTCATATGTGTATGGAATGCCGCTGACAATAATTACTGATCACCAACCGTTAATATCTTTATTTTGTGCCAAAGATTTGAAAGGAAAATTGGCTCGCTATCAACTACGTTTAATGCAGTACCAAGCAAAAATAATATACAAACCAGGTGAATTGAATGTGGTAGCAGATTATATGTCAAGACAACCGGTAAACTATATTAACATGGTAATAGTAGATAGAGTGCTATGGAAAGATAATCAATGGCAATACAGCAAAGAGGAGTTGACTGAATTACAAAATTTAACTGTACAAAAAAAGATTATAAAAAGAGGTGGCCGTTTTTATAATTTGGTAAAAGAGGGGGAAAATGGTGGACTTATACCACTTAAGAAAAAGAAAATTTCTAGAAGCCTTTTGTCAACACCCTTTTTTTGGTGGTCATTTAAGATGGGATAAGATCCAAGCCAAGTTAAAAAAACTGATAGACTGGCAAGGAATCAAAGAGAAATACAAGGAATTGTTCAGAGAGGCATAGAGTAGTTAAGGAATGTTCTTTTGTAGTGGAATTGAGCCAGGATCACCAGGTAGAGTCTTTGCAGAAGTGGGACCGGAATTATGATAATTTGCACTCCGCTTTTTAGAAATGACAAAATTTTCAAAAGTAAAATAACCCAATTTGGTACAATAAAGCTAGAAAATAAAACTTGAAATCAAAATACAACTACTTACAGATTATACTGAAGATCATCTCCAGAAAGGAATATAAAGCAATTTTTCCAATCTCGTCAGCTATTGACATAATCAAAATATTTGTCACTATAATTTTTCTACACATATACTATAAAAGGATAGATCTTTTACCAAAAATTGCTGGGAGCAGCAAGCAGTGGGTAGGGAGACGTAATGCACACCTACAAGGTGTGCATTCCAACTCTCCCAAGAACCAATAAAAACATTAAAACTCAAGAAAGGATTTAAAAAGACGGAGAAATAACTAAAAATTATCAGTGTGATTAGTGTGAATAACTATCATCTCATTTTGCGCGTGTCTTTTTTCAATAAACGATATTTTTTTCATTTATCTGCGTTCACCTTACCCTAGAAGCCACAACGAGAGAAATCAAAAGTGATGAATGTCGGAGTACAAATAGGTGGTCAAGTTATGAAGAAACGGGTCTTAACAAGAGGAGAACTGCTAGATTATGGATTAGATCGTATATTGTTATTGGAAAAAAATAATTCCAACGTCTTCATATTAGAAAGAAAGGAAACAAGAGTGGTTACATGCCTTCCAATGTAAATGTTTTAAACATGGAGGGGGATGTAGAGAAATAAAAACAAAAACAATCCTTTATAATGGAAATAATTATTTCATATGAAGCTATCAAAATTATCAACACTGCTTGTGGGGATCAATTATATATAAGTTATGAGATAAATATTATATGATAGTTTAAATATTTGATATCTTAAATAAATTTTTTTTTGCATATTTTATTGTCTTTATTTTTTTCTATCGAATTTGAGCATAATCATTTCAAATTGCATAACATAATATTGAGTATTAATACTTTTTATTATTTCTGAAGTATATTAAATGTAAAAAAGGTATGATTTCATTCGCTAACTATTAATAATAACTAATAATATTGCTGGTAATACAGAATTTACTTTTATTTGATATTCATAATTGTCATGTTATGCTAGTACGTATGACGTGTTAGCCTATTTTTGATGATACCTTGGTATAAAATGTAGATCTTTTTTATTGAAAAGTCGGTGAATTACTAACCAATACTGTGAACATGGGAAGCTGTGTCGGAGGAAATGTATGTACATTCATATCAATAAGAACACGCCCATTCCCTCAAGGACTATATAAGGAACGGATGAAGACTATTTTATATCATAGTTAAATAATACCTTTTTTATAATATATATATATATTCACTTTATTGTTATATTCTAATTCCCCTTTGCTTGAATAAACTATTGTATAAAGTTCCGTGTTATATATTGTAAAAGCCCGGGAGCCTCTACGGCTCCCGAAGAATCCACCAGGATTACAATACCAAAGTAAGTTTAAAATTCTATTAATCTAAAATATGCTTTTAGGATTTGGTTTTTGAAGAATAAATAAATGATATATTTTTTGGTGGATATAATTTAACAATAATAAAATTTTTCGAATTTACTAAATGAGATAAGTCGTATCATCATTTAATTTCAAATTTAAAAAATATATAAAAATTTTGGAATTATTATACAGCAAAAATTTTAATATTTCGTTTCTAAAAATGAAATAATGGTTGTATAAAATTATTTTGTAATATATATTTCGGTCTAGGAATACTGTTGATTATTATTGCGAATATATATGCATAAAATTTTTTCCATTATTAATTTTGATTATTTTTTTGTGTAAAATTTGCGCAAAATTATGCTTATATAAAATATATTTTTAATATAAAGTTATTTAATAATATATCTCATTAATAATATAAAGCTAAGTTTTAAACTAACATATATAAACGAAAATATTAGTGTAAATTATTTAAAAATTGTTGAATCTTTTTAAATTTTACATGAATAATTAAGCTCTTTATAATCACGTACCAGTTTAAATATAAAGTGTTTTATTGTTAAAATTACTAATTACATAGCAATTAACCACGTATTACTATAAATTTTTTATTTAATTGTAAAATATACTATTTAAATAAAAAAGTGCATTTTAAATCATGTCTTATGAGTGTTATGAGACACGAATTTCTTTTTTAAACAGTATAAAATTAATTTTTAAAATTTTAAATTACTTTCTTGTTTGTTTTAATTTATTTGTAATCCTTGTAAGAAAATTGTAAAACATTATTTCCTTTTTCATAACGATCACCAACGAAGGCAATATATACAGTACTGGACGAAGGAGGAATTTTAACATTTGCAGCATTATCACATATATGAAGTGGTGTTAACCCTTTGTCACTACGGTAGTTAACAAATAAACCATATCTACCATCTTTGCATAAAGATGAATTAGAAAAATTTACTTTTTTAATTGTAACTGCGACATTTTTTTTTTTCGGTGATGTTATTTTATAATAACATGCTTCATTGCTAATATTTATTTGAAAATTGTTTTCTGTTGAATTTGAAGAGAATTCTCGTTCATCTTTACAAGAAGGACTTCTATTCCGACGAAAATCACCACAATTCCAGTCAAAAAAGGGAATAGTGCATTCACAATGATAGCAAAATATATTTGGGTATCCACCATTTTGACACTTATTACTTAATGCTTTACAAGTACCATTACAATACATATAATATAGCTTTTTCAAATCATTTCTAGAAAATATTTTTGTTCTTCCAATCATTTTGTCATAATAAGGATCCAACTTTGTTTTGTATGAACGTTTGTTTTTTAAACTTCCGTAGGAAGGGTTAAGAAGCATAACAGTTCCATAATCAAAGCCAGTACTATACTTAGTTTTACGCGTTGTTTTTTTGTAGTATGATTTATATTCTTTACGGATTCCGCTCGACATTACCGTAACATATGAATTTCTATCATAACGTTTAATTTCTGGGGATAAACCTAAGGCAAATCCAATATAATAGAGGACTTTCTTTTTATCAGAAAAATCATTTTCTGTCAAATAAACATCTGTAGATTTTTTTATGTCCTTAGATAATTTTACATCAGATTTCGTTGTTGTTCTTAAAAAATTGATGCCTATACCAGTAACGCGTGTCTTTTGTCTTTGAAAAGAAATACAGATGAAATTATGCAAGTAGTATAATACTTCATCTATAAAGGTAAAATTACCTTCAAATTCAACATAAAACATAGCATTTCTGGGCTTGGTTGGATAAGGTGGATGTTGATTTGTTGATGAAGGCTTCTTTTTTTTGATTTATAAATAAAACTTTAATCTTAAACACTATAAACTTACAGCATCTGCTAAACAAAGTAACGATATAAATAAAACAATTAATAATTTCCTCATTGAAAAATAATTGTTTCAACAAAGGATAGTAAAGTTTTACAATATATGGATTTTTTTTTGAAATAAATACCTTGTTTAAGTAAACATCACAAAAGTACAATTTTACTAATCAAATAAAAACTTTTAATTACTTTATTTTAAAACTTGATAAAAATATGAGTAAACGTAAGTACATATAAACAGAAAAAATATGTTAACAAATAATTATTTTAAATTTTATTAGTTTTTCAGATAAAACTGATATGAGATTTTTTCATTATAAAGTGTAAAATTGAAAAAGCAACTATTCAATTTGCCAATTTTATTATCCATAATATCGCTTCAAAATAATTTAGTTTTTCTATTTTTTGCTGAATTAAAAATACTTTGCAAAAATTTATCTAAGTAAAATCTGTATTGGTGTGGTAAACAATAATAAAATCATTATAACATGAATTGCATTGTCACACGGTAATTCAAATAGCCATTTAAAAATATCGTGTAAAAAGTAAGAAGTATTGTCATCAATAACAGATTAAAATGTTTTTTATCAAATTAAATTACGCGGAAGTAGTAGAAATCAGCAGAATAGAAATAAAAAAAACCTATGATGGGTTTTTTTAAATATAAAGTTAGATCACAAAAATTATAAAATCCTATAAACTTTGATTTTTACATAATTAATTCATACATTTTAAAGATATTGCTTGATATCTACGTCAATTGGTTTTATTTATTAATGGATAACTATTTCACATGATATCGAAATTATTAACCACATTTTTTTGATAAATATTATGTAATTATGAAAAATGATTTCTCATAAAAACCATTTCTCTTTGAAACCACAAGAGAATAATTTTTATATAAAAAAATGTTAATTTAGTAAAATTTTAATGCCAAACATATACTAAAAGTAACCATTTTATAATATTTATAATAAAATATAAAACTGATGACAATTAAATGATCAATTTATTGATTTTTTTAAACATTTTGTTAAATCATAAAAATTATAATTTTTAAAGAATCTGTCTACATGCAATTTATAGCTTAAATTCATTATTTAACTAAATACAATTCATGTCTTTCTGTGTGGGTCTCGATTATATAATAAGATTGATAACAAAAATTTTAAAATTGATTAAAATTCAGGAACCAAAATTTTTTTTGAATAACAAGACACTTAACTAAAAATGTCTTCAACGTAAAATTAATTACTACTCGCTTCAAAATGACTGGAAAAAAATATTTTTAATTTTTTATAAATTTCATCTATTAAAAAATAAAATATAAAAAAATTAATTTTATAGTTTAATAATTGAAAATATTTCATTAGAAATCATGAATCGTCATATTTGGCAGAATTTATTTAAATAATATACAAAAAACTTTATGCTAATAGATTCTTTCACCACATCAGTAATTTTATTACAAACTGTTAGATATGACACGTCAATGTCATCATAAAATTAGAATATAAAAGAACATTGACAGAGCTTGTCAACCACTTATTCTACTTACTAACCTCGGTAAAATAACTAGTTAACAAGCTCTGTAGGTTTACTTGTTATATAACATTTATTGTATGTTTTTTAGAGTATTAAATAAAATTCTTTCTTTGAAATGATCTCCAGAAGCATGAATAGTAATGAGGACAACGTCGGAGCTAATGTACGTCTCCGTATCCTCAACACAAACAGAATAAATATTTTTAAACTCTTTGTAATCACAAAATAATTTTTTATATTTAAAGCAAAGATGTATCAAGTCAATATCGTTGCAACTAATTTCTTGATTAAAATGTTGAATTTAAATTCAATTTTTTTCTTACATCTAGGAAATTTTCTTTTATCTGAACAAGGGGTTATTCGTCGAAGGTTCATATTTATAATCAATTATTTTTCAAATGACCAATACATTTTTAATTTCTTTAAAGTTACAAGGTACAGCAAACTAATATATATTTAACTTTTCTTGGTAACTAGTAACATTAAAATAAAGCTTGTTTTCAATTATAAATGACAAGATGATAATAATTTTAATCCATTTTTTGTTTAAATTTTTATATCTTCAAACTTTTCTCTATAGTTTCTACCTAATTTTGCAAGTGATATTTTTATAAACATATCACTGAAATAAAAAGAAATTTAATTTGCTACGTAAAATCAAGTTAAAGATTATATAAACACATAGCAAACATAAGCGATAAAATCAAAAAATTTTAATTCGTAATTATCTTGCATTTTGAATTACATACTTTACAAATATCAAAAATAAATATGATAGTGCAGAATAAAGATATTAAACGGTAAACTTGAAATTGTTGTATTTTCACAAAAGATTTTTTCGTAGTAAACTTTAAATGCTAATTTTCCACATTGAATATATCTAAGTATATGATAAATTGTGTTTCTACTAAAAAGACCTCCTATATTATTTTAAATAAAAAAAAATTAAATCAAAATCATCAATTATTATTGCCCTTTTTAAAATCAAATTGATTATCACATATCTGTAAAATAGAAATAAAGATATATTGATTCATTTAATTGAGTCCTTTATCTCTAGATAAGTGAATAGTATATTCACAGAATCTAAATTATAAATTTTTCTGTTATTAATTTACGATAAAGATAGAAAAATACTGAATTATAGTGAATTAAAATCTTGATATAGAATCCAAAATTTTTTTATATCAAAAAGAAAACTAAAAATTATAAAACAAGAACACGTTAATAGAAAAAATTTAAAAGATATTGTTTGAGGCTTTATTACAACACGTAAAATTGCTATATCATCTCCGGTAGTTGTATATTTAAAAAAAAACTGCAAAACTGTTAAATAATCAAATTATATAATCACTAGCTTCAATTATCTTCTAGATAATATTATCATTATTGCATATTCACATAGTATGGCTATTAATTAAAAGTATGTGTAGTTAAATTAATGAACTTAAAAGTCCTTAAAAACTCAATAAAATAAACTTGTTGATAAAAAAATTGGTACTAGTAGAATTTTTAAAATTAGATTACTTAAAAAATAAACCACAATAAGTAAATACAAAAAGTAGATAATCTACGTTATTAGGATTTAATGCATAACCATTTATGGTCAATTATTTTTTTGTATTATCAAGTGATAATATATTTATTACATACCTTGAAATTATAATATAAATTATATCAGCTTTAAAAAAAGCAACGTATTAATCCATCAGTATTCGTTGTAATTATTAACCACTTTAACGAAAATAAGATTTTTAACAAATAAGGAGTGTCTCAAATAGGTCTTAAACTTTCTAAACGTTAATAACTTTCTTATACTTTGATCAAATTCAATATTTTTCCCTAAAATAATGAGTAAAGGTAGGAAAGTTTGACTATTTAATTCTTTTTGCTGCAAACTTTATACTTACAGATTTATCGTCTTACATTCCCAAGTCGTATTAATTTATGATTTAAAATTTAAAGCAATGATCAAAAAGACCTAACCTTGTGTTTAAAGAGCTTAAAATTGCTTATGAAACGGTTAATGTCAACGAAAAAAGTTCTAAAACCGTTTGCTAACTAATTGAAGAGCTTTTAAAGCTGTGTAAAAAATTAAGATGTAACTTTCAGCGCTACTTCAAAATTGTTTTTTAAGATAATTAAATTCCACGTATTAAATGATTAATAAACAAAAAGAAGTTTGCAGAAAAAAAATTATATAGTTTAAAATTCCTACCTTCACTCATTATTTTAAAAAAATTATTGAAGTTGAAATAAAGTAAAAAAGTTATTAACGTTTAAAAAGCATCGGACCTATTTTAGACACTCTTTATATTTTTAAATACTTTCTAGGTTTTGGTTAAATCTATAGAAAAAGATGTAATTCCCGGAAATTAAAACAATTTGAAATTTTAAAAAATTTTTTTGTTTATCTTCGAATTTGTAATAACTTAGGTGGCGAAGCTCATCAGAACTATTTTTTAAAATTTTTTTATACTTATAATTGTTATTAACATTCAACTCGAATGTATTTTAAACAGACATTAGTTTTCCAATTATTGTTTTGATCATGTATAAAAAATATAATTTATTTTATTCTCTTAAGATATTCTTTTTTTAAATACACATTATATAATTTTTTATTGTGAAATGATTTAAATATAAATAAATTTATAGCATTATTAATGATTAAACTTTGATTTTAATTTTTTATAGTAGTGTATGATTCTAATATTTGTTTTTATATAAAACTATATTCTTGCTTTTATGTTTTTTAGATAAAAAAATTGCATTACATTAAAAATACAATTAAATTACAATAGATGAACTATGTTTTACCGATTTACCAACAGATTTTCTATAATATATTTACATACTTTGATAAGTTTAACAAAATTAGGTTTAAAAATTTTTTTATATTCAATACCAATAGGTATGATTTTTCAAGTTGTTTTTTTTCTACGGACTTTTTTAATAATGCTTTTCTTAATTACCACAAGATTTTAAAATATTATAAATCGTTATTAAAGTTAAATACTCATCATTATAATTTCTACATATAAAATATTCGAGTTAAATTAAAATTTTTATGCATATTAATTGACCAGTTAATTTTTTATTATATTCTAACTTTAAGAAAAATTGTTATGTGAATCTTGTCATTAGTAAAACAACTGCTGGTGAAATTCTCTATACACAATTTAGGTCATGTGCAATAATTTTAAATTAAAAATCACATGATAATAATAAATTTCGTTACTTCATTTTGTAAATTTTTTTCCTAGGTTACATCTAAAAACGAATTTTTAAAATCTTCGAGCAACCATATCTGTTGAAGAATATTCAATCAAATTTTATGAGATCATGAATTTATACCAGTTTAATTTTTTACTAGAAAATATCTAAAAAATGAATATGTAATATAAGATAATTCACTAGAAATGCTATGTAAAAAAAAAACAAAAAAATCTTTAGAAAAAGTATTATTTAGTCTGGAAGATTCTGAATTTCCATTAAAATATTAATAATACGCTTCAATCACTGGTTTTAAAATGTTCCTTCTTTAGAAATCTGAAAAAAAGAGTTATAGATTGATTACAATACAACAGTTAGTCATTATCAAAAATATGTAAAACATACAATAATTAATCTTTCTATCATGTTTTGTTGAAATTGTAAATTACTTTTATAAAGTAAAAAATATTTTTGTATTTTTTTGAAAGAGTACTAAAACAATAATATTAAAATCGCTTTTAAAAAGATAAAAAATCTCTTAATTATCATTTAAACTACTTGATTACTTAATAATAAAGTTAGCAGACTGAAGATATTTTACAGAAGTAAGGTATTACAAAAATAACTTTAGTAACAATTATTTGGTCCTTAAAAAGATTTTGAATTATAGATCACTTGATATTTTTATATAACGAATTTTATCTTGTGATAATATGATATTTAGTCAAAATTCTTCTATATTCTGTCATAAGAGGGACGTATAAGGAATTGTAAATTTTTTTGAAACATTTATTTGTCAAAATAATATTTTATTTATTATTACACTGCTTCTAGAATAAAAATGTAAAATTAAAACCAATTATGACCACGATACATTTGAATAATTGTTTGGAGATATTTAATTTTTTGTTGAAAAATGTAATAAAAATATAATGTCAATATTATTTTATCATTAAATTTGATGAGCTGGATATATTTTTGTTAATTCTTGTTCCAAAAAGAATAGAAGATGGCATTTCTAGAAACATTGAAATCTCGTTAAGCTTCAAGCATATTTATTTTTTACATTTGACTGAAATGCTTAATTTTTATAATAAAATATTATAGATAACAATGAAATTAATGATAAACAATGAAATATTCTTAATAAATTCAAAGGGCTTATTTTTATGTAATTTTTTTAGTAAATTTTTACTAAGAAATTAAAATAATTATTTGGTAAAAAAACTTTATCTTTTCGAATCACATTAAAAGATTTTATATAAGCATAATTTTGAAAATAGCAAGTACATTAAATATTATCACCACAAATTCTAAATCGATTAAATTTTATAGTTATATGCCACGAATGATGATAATTGTAATATTTTTTATTGCTATATAAAAAAATGATTTCGATAAGTTTTCTAAGATTTAAAAAATTATACCTTCTACTTTTTATTTTCTTTGTTATTCTTTTATCTTTATTGTATAATAGGGAAAATGAAAATAACGATTTTAATGAAATTGTAAACAACATTTATACCAATAATAGTGTTATTGGAAAAGAAAAAATAAGCTCAAACATAATTAAAAAGATGTGTGAAGATTTTTCATTTGAATTAATTGATAAAACAAGATCGAATGCCTTTTTGTTATTTATTTATAAAGAATTAAAAAATTTAAAAGTCAATTTATTTGATAAGAACAGTAAAAACTGTGTATATATTGTAGTGGGAAATAATCAAAAAATAGTAACAAAAAACAATTTTATAAATATACAAGAAAAGACAGTGTTTTTTTATGGTATAAACATGCGTCAAGTAAGCATTATTTATAATGGATTAATTATAAAGAAAACTTTTGTTATCAATGAAAGATATCTTGGATTTGATGAATATTTTAGAATTCATATCTTAAAGAAACTTTTAAAAAGACGATTAATTCAATATAAAAATAATTTTTGCAAAATTTTAAATTTTAAAACAGTAGAACATTTAATAATATCATTATTAGTGAGCAGGTGTGTTCCAATAATAAATAAAGAATGGATAACATATCTCCCTTTAATTGACAACGATTTTTATTGGTCAAAAGCGACAGTTATATTAGATAGTGAAGCTTTTTTTACCACAAAATATTTATACAAACACCCTTCTCTCATTTATCAAAGAAATGAAATGATAATGTACGGAAGAAATTTACTAATGTGGAATTTTAAAAACCTTACTCCAATAGTTAGTAATATTTTAACATTTCTCGAAAAGTTGTTTACTGGAGATATCAGTGAAAAATTTATTAAAGCTGTTAATCTTTATAAAGAAGATGAACGATTATTTGAAATAGAAAGAAATAAAGAGCCAGTAATCAATAAATTTACAGTTATATTTACTACATATAAAAGAAATAAACTTTTAAACATTGCTATGTCAAAATTAGATAGTGTACCAAATATTGATAAAATTATAGTAATTTGGAATAATCCTACTTCTTCGTATTTACCAGATAAAAATAGTTGGTGTAAAACTATTGCTCCAAAATTTTTTATCAAAACAAAAAGTAATTCATTAAATAATAAATTTTTACCTTATGATATTATAAAAACTGAAGCTGTGCTTACGTTAGATGATGATCAAAATGTAGACCAACACTTAATACTATATTTATTTGAAGTATGGAAACAACATAAAGACGTCATCGTTGGATATTATAGAAGATTTGGAGGTAATGATTATGAAAGATCATATATAACAACTTATAAACACATATACAACCTTATTTTGACAGGTTTATCATTTATAAATAAAGTAAGTTATTGAAAAATTCATATTTTAAAAATGTTATAGAAGTATTTACATTATTTTACATATAAATTTCCAGCAATTTATAAGAAAAAAATAGATATGAGAAAAAATTGTGAAGATATAGCATTTAATTATCTAGTTAGTTTTTTTAGTAATAAACCAAATATTGCATACAGTGTAGAATATGAGCTGTCTTTAATTAATGGATTATTTAATTTTAATTATACTGCATTATCACTAGATAAAATGCATTATAAAGTAAGAAAATATTGTACTTTAGAATTAAACCGACTTTTTATGATAAATCCGATGATATCAAATATATTTTACATTCAAGAATTCGTTGCACATAAGGAAAAATTAAACAATACTTTTAATTATCCTAAAAAAATTCTAATGACTACTACAAATTCATATATTTCCCAACTTTAAAAGCTAATTAATTAAATCAAATAATAATATTCAAAATTAAAGGAAATTATTTACTTATTACTACTTAAAGATAAGAAATTTTTATTTAAAAAAAAGAAAATTTTTATATTTATCATATTATTGATGCTATGTATGTCAATAAATAAATTCTACAGAAAACAAATGAATAATATATATAAGAAATTATATAAATGATAAATTCATACAATGTAAAATTTAGCATTTTATTTATTTACATTCTTTTACACAACTCACTCCTATTTCACCCTCGTATTATTTATTTCATAATTTTTTAATTTCCAATCAATATAAAAAATTTTTCTTAAATAAAAAGTTAAAAATTTTGATGTCCCATTAATTTTTAAATACGGTAAATTTTTAGATTTATTAGCAACATAATTGTAACTTATAAATTTCTTTATTAGAACAAAACTTCTAAAAATATCACAATAGTTAATTTTTTCATTAAAAAATGGTTTTTATCTTGATTACTTGTTTTGATCATTTTGGTTATCGTTTATGTTTCTCACACCAATAATACTCACTATAAATAACACAGATTTCACTTTAGGATTTATAAAATCTCCTTTAACTACGTGTCAACTAAGTGTATTAATTTCAGAATAGTCTCGAAAAGAGTTTATTTAAATTGAGAGAAAATAATAAGCTTTTAAACAATGCAATAAAAATAAAGTGATTAATGAAAGCAAAATACAATTCTTAGTTTACCAATGTCGATTAATATGATAGTTACCTGTATCTGTTGTTGAATGTCTTCTTTTATAGTTTTTATTTGATGACAGTTAATGGTGATAGTGACGTGACATATTTAACACAAATTATTGAGTAAAGATATAAAATTTTGAAAAAATGGAAGCAATTATAAAATATAAGTTAATACTCGTTTTACGTACATATAATTTTTCTTACTCTATAACCAGAAAAAATAAAAAAATCTTTATTTTCTTATTTTATGAAATAAAAATAGTATTATATTCATTATTATGAGTTTTTTCAATTTATGAAATACAAAAATTTTTAAATATCAAATGGGTTGTAATCTATTCAAACATCAATAGTTGAATTGGTTGTTTTAATTAACGACTACATTTTTTACATTCAGAATAGAGAAAAAGAACATTAGTCTAATGGTTATATAGCCAATCGCGCCGCTACTTAATTTTGCCGCTTCATTTTTTATAATAAGGGAATTACAAAGGTATTTGATTAAACAATTCGGCTAAAAATCGCTATAAAGCAATTTTTATTGAGAGAAAAGATATTCTAAGCATGGATAATATTAAATAAACGTATTTTAAAGCATTTGCAGCAATTTTTTTGTGCAGCATTTTTGTTTTGAGTGAATTTTTATGATTTTTTTCAGAAAAAGCACATTATTTTTGTCCACTTTTGATAAAGCTTTGCCTGTGGCTTTTTTTTGACAGGCATTGCTGTAATCTAGCTCCCCTATAAGGATAGATAAAAACATTTTACGAATTATTTATTTATTATTAATAAATATTTATTAAATTGTATAGATATATTTATTTAATTGTCATTAAAGAAATTTACCTTTTTTGGTTTATAAAATTCGCGCGTTATTGGCGCATACGACATAAATTCTTGCGATAGACAAATGTCCACCATCTCAAATAATGACAACCACAAAATTTTAAAAAAATATAAATTTGCTAATATATATTTAATTATTGAAATTCTACATAAATATAATAAAACTTTTAATATAAGTCAAAAAATATTATATTTTGTCTTTATTTAAAAATTGTTTTTTAGATAAAAACTAAATTATATATTTTCCAGTGTAAAATATCAATAATTAATTTAAAAGAATTTGTCGAAATTCCATAATTCATTACAAATGTTTAAACATTTGCTCAGTCAACTGTTTTGCAATACCTTTTTTAGCACCATCTGTAACTTTTTCTTTCAATTTACCCTAAAAAGCGAATTAAAGTAATTCTTCAATACTTACAAAAAATCCTGGCTTCTCTTTTTTGTCTTTAGACTTCTTTTTTTCAGATTCATTTTCTTTGGTTTTTTTCTAAAAATTCATTTAAATAATTCATTTTAACTTACATCTTTCTTGTGCTTATTTTCCTTTTCCTCACTACTTTCACTGGAAGAACTTTGCTTTTTCTAAAAATTTATTTAAATGATAAATCTTTACTTACATTCTTTTTATGATTCCTTTTTCTTTTTTCTTTACTTTCACTGCTATCACTACTCTCAATTGAAGACTCGTCCTTCTTCTTATATTAAAAAAATGAATACTTATGTATTTTATAACTTACATGTTTTTTTCCTAACAAACTAGTCAAACCACCTAAATTTTGTTTTTAGCTTTTTATTAGTATGATTACCTAGAAGACCGTTCTTTTCTTTCTTTTTCTTATTTTTCTTTTCATTCTAAAAAACTAAATAATACATATACAATGTTACATACAGAATTTTCTATTAAAGATTGGACCAATTTCATTCCTCCCATTGCAAGACTTTTTCCTATCTTTTTAGTAGTTTCACTTTTCATTACTTTCTTAGCTCCTTTACCTAACTTGCTCTAAAGAAAATTATATAAAATAAAAATTGACATACAAAAAATTTTTTAGCACGACTTTTATTTTTTGAATCTGTTTTATTATTTTCTTGGTTCATTGTGCATTCAGTCGAATCAGATGAAACATCAAGATCGGGTGTGTCAGAAGCTTCTTGTAGTAATTCAGGACTCTCTTCAGAAATTTCATTGTTTTCACCAACACTTGATGAATCTTCTTCTGAAGAAGAACCTTGAATACTATATTGAATAGTAAAGAGTCCCAGAATAATCAGATATTTTAGAAAATTCATTTTAATATATGATTTTAATATTTTCAAATTTTCTTTTTATATTCATTTTTAAGTATTTTATTTCAGTAAAAAATGTTTGTTAAAAAATAGATAAAATATTTAATATTAAACTTCTATATAATTATGTACATAGAAATTGAACAACAAGATAGTTTACTTCAAGTTACTCGGTTTTATAACTTTTTCAATACAAAAAATTTTATGTTTATAAGTCTATAAAACATTATTTGACAACTTAAAATAAAATCATTTACTATTGTATTTTAAGGTATAAAAAAATTTTGATACAAATATTTGATAATTAGGATTTACAATTGAAAAAGTAAGTATATTTAACTTTACTAAATAGATGCATTACTTCAGTTAATTTTAAATTTATTTTTTGTAAACGCAAAGATAATTTTTACCTATTTGCCTAATTTTTTTGCTAAATAGTAAATTAAAACTTCAATATAATAAATTTATTTGATTTATAAAAATATTACTATGAAAAAAATGCAGATATGCTAATAACTCAATATAATATATAATATAGTTAATTTACTAAAAAAACTAAAAGAAACTGCATTAATATTAAAAAGCAAAAGTCATTTTTATGATTAAATTTTATCATTGGTAACCAACTCTATAAAAAAAGATTAGTCTTGTTATATAAGACAATGTAAAAACGATAAAAAATGATACAATGATAATTATTATTTACTTCACACATATTTATACTCATAGTTCTTTATATTTATATATTATAAGAATATTTAAAATTCTTATTTATGAAATGTTGAATAATTTAGCACAAAGAATTAAAAAAATGGCTTATACTACTTATCTAACTAAAAGTTTTTAGTAAGAAATTTTAGAATATTATTTATATTTTTAATGTATAGAATTTGCACACACTTTTGATCTCAAAAAATTTAAAAAACTAGAATTTTATTGTACGTGATTAATTCAAAACGTATAACCAAATGATAAAAAGATAAAAACATTAATTTTATCTACCCGTTTAATGTTGTTCTACTGCAAGTTTGTTAAACTGCTAAACTCAGTAGTAATATTACGAAAATAACCACATTAACTTTTTACTCACATAGTAATTTACCTTCTTCGTCTACCCGAGAGCGAACGTTACAAAGAAATAACTGATTCCGGCCGGATTCGAACCGGCGATTTTTGGTGTGTGATACCAACGTCTTAACCCCTAGACCACGGAATCGACATACAGTGTAAATTTCTTCGATTATAATTAAAATATGATTGTATAAGTAAAATAAAATTTTTTTTAATAGTTGATTTATGAATATGTACCAATATAAAAGATAATTGTTTAAATAATGTGATTAAAAAATATAGTTATTGCAATATTAGGTTGTTTCATAAGTTTCCGTGATTTTTTTTGTGTGCTTATTTTACCGCACTAATTTGCATTTTTAGCCGAGCCATTTTTATAGTTTAAAAGCTTTTTTTCTGTTCTATAAAATCTTAGTAATAGTTTGTTCAAGTCCCTTAGTTTTGTTTTAATTTTAAGGCCGAGAAATGATAAGCCAAGTCGCCAAAAAATAACATTTTCGACACTTACTATTATTATTTGCTTTTAATCAAGTCAAAAAGTTTCCGAAGTAGCTTGAGATATTTGATCTGTGTATGAAGAAGTATTATCATCTTTTCCGATCAATCTATAAGCCATATGCATGGCATAACTTTCAATAAAGAAGTGTCATTCAATAAATTACTCAACGATTTTTTCGAGAACAGGTTCGTTGATTATTTGTGTTAAGGTAGAAATATATCATTAATATCGATTAACTTACTGTTTCCATTTCAAAAAAAAATTGTTTTTAAAACAAATTTTAAAAAATTACAAAAACTTATGAAACAACTTAATATTTTTAAGTAATAATTAGTTCGATTTATTTATAGCAGATGTTAAAAAAATTTTATTCTTAATAAACTTTGAATAGAAAAAATGTTTTTGATATTTCATGACAAAAAAGCGTTCATAAAACTTCCCAGACATTTAAATAGTACAACACTGCTCATTTTTAACCTATAAATTTTGTACTATAATTATTTTGTAACTTAGATATACATCATTCTAATCTTATAGATTTTATAACAAAATCTTGTTAAAAATATAGATTATTAAAATTTAGAGACATTTTCCGAATTCCAACTGATGTAACTTTTTATATGAACAGATATTTTCATTGTGTTTGTTGAATCTATAAGAGGAACATTTTTCTACATGATCCTAAAATATCATGAAGATAAAAGTCAAACGATTATGTTCATATTTTTTATAAAGAAAAAAACTATGAATTT
Organism: Strongyloides papillosus; assembly: GCA_005656395.1. NCBI lineage: Eukaryota > Metazoa > Nematoda > Chromadorea > Rhabditida > Strongyloididae > Strongyloides > Strongyloides papillosus. Next base: position 60,388 of record SRSI01000016.1, read on the forward strand.
AGTTAAATCTTTATGTTTTTTAACAATAAAATTTAAATTAGGTAATTTTTAAAAAAGTTATGTTAATAATCTGGTAGAGTAAGCAAAAGTTTATCCAATGAGTATAGTAACTCTAAATTTAATGACGTTTGAGAAAAGTTATGAAAAGTCAAATGTTGAATACTTTTTACAATAATTCCGAAAAAAAATATGTCAATTTTTTCAAATTTTCTGATACAATTTATGTTTTATTTTCAAAGTTATTAAAACTATTATTTTATTTTGAGCATTAGATGCTCACAACATAAAAGTAGAGGGATATGAAATTATGATTGAATATACGAAAATTTTAAAAGACGCGTATAATTGTTCCTACAAAGTAATAACTACACAAAACAGTATAAAATCACAGTAAATAGGGTTAAAAACTTGAAAAAATTATATTTTCTTAAATTTTAAGTAATAAAAATTATTTCAGTTTTTTAGACATAATATGAATAAATAAGTAATATTTTGTTAATTAACCTGTATAAGTAACGTTAATATTGCTATTAGTTTTCATAATTGTCAGAAAAAGTATTATTTGTATTTCAATTTTCTACCAAAAAGTATGAAATTAGTGGTCTTTGGCAAAATATAACTTTCTTAACTTTTAATTGAGTTTCATAGTACTACGCTTATTCGATAGAGCTTGGTTTACTCTATTAGAATATTGCTAAAGGTTTTTTTACAACTATTTGATTAAAATTTTACTGTTAAAAAACATCAAAATTTTGACAAAAATCGAAATTTTTTTTTATTTAAAAATTAAACATAGTTGCTAACTTTAATCTTTATGATAATTTGGTAGTGGATACAAAAAAATTGTACTTTCAGAATCTGCGTCAACCATAATAATATCTTTTCAAATAAAAAGTTACATTTAATGAAAGTTGAAAAACGCACTTAAATCTAAGAATTCTAGAACTCCGCTCCCGAATCGATGTTTCAATATGAATTCTATACGTTTTGATTGGTATATATCTCAGCTACAAAATAGTTAATATACCATATGTGTAGCTTGTCAATGTGCAAATGTCGGGAGAGTCTTACGTAGGCCACTTTGTATATATTGGCTGCTATTATTGTAAATATGTAAATTTTTAGATTGCTTTAACAGGATAAATTCTTGACTAATTATATATTGTTTTATATATCATTTAGTTTTTTTTGTAGCAAATTTTTATCTGACTTTGAATATAATTTATTCGACATAAAGTCGCCCGCAAAACTTAATATTTTTATTTTAATAACATATTTAGTTATTGAAATTTTACAGAAATACACTAAAACTTTTGATTTATGTAAAGTAAAACACACAATAAAGACACAGTAAATTTAACATCAAATTTATTCCAGTAACACTAGTGCTAACACCAACACTAAAACTAATTAATTAAGGTAAAAAGTACAATTTATATTGTAAGTAATATTCAAATTCTTAGTATAATATTTAAATTTAGAATAATAATATTTATAATATGATATTTTATATTTCAATTTAAGTCATAAATTTTACCTTTATTAAAAATTGACTTTGAAATAAAGACTAAATTATGTACTTTTCAATATAAAATTTCAATAATTAATTTAAAAATTTGTTCGAAATTTCATAAGCTTTAGAAAAGTTTGAACATTTGCTTAGTCATCTGTTTTGCAAGACTTTTCTTAGCACCATCTGCAACTTTTTCTTTCAATTTACCCTAAAAAACAAATTAAAGTAATGATCATATTACTTACTAAAATTCCCGAATTCTTCTTTTTTTCTTTATGCTTTTTTTCATCTTTTTCAGTGTCATTTTCTTTGTTTTTTTTCTAGAAATTTATTTGAAAAATGAATTTATACTTACATCTTTCATATCTTTCCTTTTCTTTCCCTCACTGCTTTCACTACTTTCACTGGAAGATTCGTGCTTTTTTTAAAAATTAATTTTAAATATACATCATCACTTACCTCTTTTTTGTATTTCTTTTTCTTTTTTTCTTGTTCACTACTGTCACTACTTTCACTAGAAGAATCGTTTTTCTTCTTATAATTAAATAATAAATAATTAAATCATTTGACAACTTACATTTTTTTTTCCAAGCAAACCACCTAAAAATTGTTTTTACTTTTTAATTTTTAAAATTACCTAGAAGACCACCGTCGTTCTTTTTTTTCTTTTTGTTTTTTTTCTCCTATAATTATAAATTATAAAGATTTAATTCTACATACTGAATTTGTCATTAAAAGATTAGCAAATTGTAATCCACTATTAAGAAGTGTTTTCCCAACTTTTTTCGCTGCATCACTAGTTAATACTTTTTTGGCTTTTTTGCCTGCACTAGTCTACAAAAAAATTAGTTAAAAGAGAAAATTTCTTACCATAAATTTTTTAAAACCCTTTTTTTTCGATTCTGTATTTTCATTGTTTTGGTCAACAGTACCATTGGTTGAATCAGTATGATTGGTTTCGCCATCAATTTCTAATATTGATTCATTACTACCACTGTTACTTTCATCAGTTTTACTAACATTTGATGAATCTTCTTCTGAAGAAGCGGAAGTTTGTATACTATATTGAATTGTAAACAGCCCCAGAATAATCAGGTATTTTAGAAAATTCATTTTGATATATGACTTCAATATTTTCAAATTTCTCTTTATATTCATTTTAAAGTATTTAATTTTGGTAAAAAATGTTTGATAAAATATAATAAAATATTTATTATAAAAATTAACTTTGAAATAGTTACTTTAAGTTACTTGAGCTTACGTTTTTTTTTCCATATAAAACATTTTATGTTTATAATCCCATAAAACTTTATTTAATAACTTAAAATAAAATCTATTGGATATTTCTTTAGTGTAAAATAAATTTTATATAACTATTTAATAATTAAGATTTACAATTGAAAAATATAAGTTTATTTGTCTACATTAAATAAATATATTACTTCCGTTGATATCAAATTTACTGTTTGAAAACGAAAAAATGATTTTTATCCATTTGTTTGAATTTTTTACTGTGTAATAAAATAGTATTTATTATAACAAAACTATTTGATTTGAAAAATACTACTATAAAAAAATGAAGATATGCTAACAACTTAATATTATACATAATAAATTTAATTTACCAGTAAAACAAAACGAAATTGCATTAAAATTAAAAAGTTTATTTTTTATCTATTACTTTCGTATAATATGTAAATATAAAGTATTTTAAATATTTTGGAAAAAGCAAAAGGAATGCTTCATGTGAGCCTTGAAATTATAAAGATTAGATTATGAGAATGATGCGCAGCTGGCATTGAAAAAAGAATTTTCATTTCAAGGTGGTTTTTTGTAGTTGTTTTATCATAATCAGTAACATTTATTAAGATATCTTTCAATTTGAAAAAGTTTCACTCATTTGAAATTAAAGATAACATTCATTTTGAACGTTCATAACTCTGCACAGAATTAAGATTTCTTTAAATAACATAAGCAAGTAAATAACAAAATAATATATTTGAGTATAAACTTTTTTAAACAAAATTATGAAACTGTTTTGCATAGTACTTGAAAATGTTGTAAATATAGTTAACAAAGTTTTTAGAGTGTATTAAATTCAAAATTAATGTAAAAGTTTAACAAACTATGCACTGATTTCTTCGGAAACTAAACTTTGATTTTAGAAGAGAGAAGTGAGATGTAGATCTTAAACAAACTACTAAAAACATAAAACCTCTTACTAACTTGATTTCATTTATAAATTTGTTTTTTATGCAAGCTATCTTTTAGTTTTAAGTGCTAATGTTTTACACTTATATAAAATTCATAATTGTAAGCTTATATTTTATTATGCTTATACTTTTATGTCGTTGGAATTGAATTAATGAAAACTTTACCTTATTTTGCAATTGAATGTTCGTTTTTTTTAGTAAATGTCAATATTAGACAAAATTTTATTTATTTAATAAAAATTTGATTTCCATTGTATTGATATTTTTTTAATCTGCAATAAAAATAATATCAATAATTTATAATATTTATCGTTTTTTGATTTTTCAAATGTTTAAATATATTTTTTTTAACAATTTTGTTCAACAATTTCAAGTATTTAAGGAAATTTTACTTTCAAAATGTTAAAGTAAAATATTTATAAATGGGATTTTTAAAAGTATTAACAGTATTTATAGTTTGTATTTCAATATTTGGAGTTGTTATTTCAAAATCTACAACAGTTGGAAATAAAAATAATTCGACGAATGATAATGTTTTTTTCGATGGATCGGTAAAATGTGAACCTTGTGGAGGCATAGAAGTAAAAATACTACTACACGATAAACATGAAGATCTTCATATTAAATATGCAAATTGTAGTAGTAGTAAATATTGGTCTAACTTTTATATTAGTGACTATTTCGATTCGCCAAATAAAGAAGGTAAATATAAATAAAATTACTTATTAATTTAATAGATTTTTATGCTGATTTCTATTATGTCTGTAACTTTACAAAACTAGCAGAAGTTAAGAAAAGAAATGCAAGATGGATATCTGATGTTGGGGGAGTTAGATACTATAAATTTGGATATATCGACCTGAGAATAAAAAAAGATAGAGAAAATCGTAAGAGAAGAAATCATTCTAGAAAATACATTTTTTGAATAAAAAAAATATATCCATAAAACTAAAACATTTTCTTCAATAATTATCTACACTAATAATTTTTTAAATATATTATTAAAAAATTATTATGATTTTTCTTCATCATTTTTAACTATTAATTGTCTAAAAATTCGTTAAAAATAAAAAATAATTTCATATAAATGATTTGTTTGTTTTTATACAATAACAGTAAAATAGAATATACACTTATTATAATAGAAATAAGTATTTTCATTAGATAATGTGTACACTCTGTGACACATAAGTTACCTCCATCAGTTGGAAGATCAAATCTTTAGTTACAATTTATAGAGTTTTCCATATTCTATACATCCTATACCCTACTCGTTGTCTACAACATATTTCAAGATAGATTAAAAAAAACTTACGTTTGAAGAAAGCTATAGAAGTTTATGTAATTGCCATTTTTCTGTGTATTCACACTACAGAAGTAAAAAATTACCATCAATTGAAAATTTTATTATTGGTGACCAATTCTATAAAGAAATAAGATTTGTCTAATAGTATAAAACAATGCAATATAATATAAAATAATAATTATTATTAAATTTAACATATACTCTTTTAAAGCTTCTTATATTAAAAAATTATAAGAATATTTAAAATTCTTATTCACCTTTTATTGCCAGGGTGTTTCATAAGTAACTCTCTACTGTAAAGAATTATTAATTTTTTTCTTTCTTGAGATAAAAACGTAAAATTATTCTAGTTAGTAGACATAAAGGATGATATTTTTAATTTTTTGTTTTATCAAAAAATTATAGCCCCGTCAGGACTAAAGGCCATTTTAAAAAAATGTGGTTTTTTTGTTTTTATGTGCAAGCAAATTTTTTTCATAAAAAAATTTGAAATGCTTTATTTTACAGATTACCGGCTTAATTTCTTTTGTTCAAGACTTTAACATGTCATTAATATTAAAGTTCAATAACATTTTTTTTAATTGAAACAAAAAAGCCATGATTTTTGGTGAAATTTCGTAGTTTTTTAAAATTTAAAGCTTATTGAGAATACTATAATAAACGTTTTATTATTTGCCTAATCGAACTGACAAAGATCTATCGAATGAGTATAATTACGCTATTTAGATTAAGTTACAAGAAAGTTATAACAATTCAAAAATAGTCTGATTTTTTCTTTTTTTTAGTATTAAAAAAGTACATTTTTTTGAAATTTTTTAACAACAATAATGCTTTTTTATTAAAAATAATTGGATATTTTCTTATTGTTATCTGTTCATATTTCAAACAAAAATTTTATAAGAGCAAAGTCGAACATACGATGTTTTGAAAAGAAGCGTAAAAATGATTTTACAGGATAACAATCCTGCAAAACTGTATGAAAAACAAATAAATATTAAGAAATATTTTAAAAAACGTTTTCAAACAATTTAAACAATAAAATTTATTAAAACTTTTGTGGTTACATATTGGCAAAAAACAATATTTTATGAATAAACATGCTTTATTAATGATAATAATACTGTAAGGTATAAAATATGTCAAAAAAAGTGTTTGTATCATCATTTTATACTAAAAGTATGAAATTGGTAATCTCTGGTAAAACTATAACTTTTGTTTCTTTTGTTTGATTTTTATAATACTATGCACATTCGATATAGCATCGTTAACTCTACCAAAATAATTATAACACATTTGTGATAAATTACCAATGAACTTTAATTTTGAAAAACCACAAAATTTTGCCAAAAGACATATTTTTTTGTTTTAATTAAATTAAAATAGTGTTTATGAACATTAATATTCATAACACTATGATGAAGTCTAGTACAACAAAAGTAAGCTTTCAATTCGTAAAAAAAAATTGTGTCGATATGTTTTTTAAATAATTACATGCATATAAAGACAAAAAACATTTTTTTAAAGTCTATAAGTCAACATAGCGCCATATTTTTTTTGATAAAACAAAAAGTTAAAAATATTATCCTTAAGATCTACTAAATAAATTAGTTTTACGTTTTTACCTCAAGGAAGAAAAAAATTAATAATGCTTTAAGGTAGGGAGTTACTTTTGGAACACTCCGTCTTTGAAAGATGGTAATTTTGTACTCCTATAGTGTGAATACATAGAAAAATGGCAATTACATAAACTTCTATAACTTTTTTCAAACGTAAGTTTTTTTAGTCTATCTTAAAATATGTTGTAGAAAACGAGTAAGATTATCGAATGGATAGAATATAGTAAATTTCTATAAATTGTAACTAAAGTTATGATCTTCTTACTGATAAAAGTAACTTATGTGTCACAGAGTGTACACATTATCTAATGAAAATATTCAATTCTATTATAATAAGTGTATATTCTATTTTACTGTTCTTATATAAAAACAATTTATTTGTATGAAATTATTTTTATTTTAAATGGATTTTTAGCAATTGATAGTTAAAAATGATGAAAATAAAATCAAAATAATTTTGTTAAATGTATTATTACAAAATTATTAGTGTAGATAATTATTGAAGAAAATGTTTTTCTCTTTTTGATATATTATTTTTTATTCAAAAATTGTATTTTCTTAAACCATTTCTTCTACTGCGATTTTTTCTTTTTTTGGTTTTTTTTTAAATTAATATATCCAAAATCATAGTAAGTAATACCTTTAAAAACAGATATGTATGTTGCATTTCTTTTCCTAACTTCTGCTTGTTTCTGCCATTTACAGACATAAAAGAAATCAGCATAATAATCTATTAAATAAATAAGTAACTTTAATTATATTTTTATTTACCTCCTGGTTTTGGGTTTGTCAAATATCTATGAATATAAAAATCACGTGTAGTACAATTTGCATAATAAATATCTTCTTGTGGTACACCTCTCTCGGTTAGTACTATTGATACTTCCTTACCTCCACAAGGTTCACAATTTACAGTTCCTGAGAGAGTAACATTAAGAATTGGAGGGTTATTTTTATTTTCAACAGGTAAAGATTCCGAAATAATAATTTTAAATATTGAAATACAAATTATAAAGACTGTAAATGCTTTTAAAAATACCATTTAGAAATATTTTACTTTAACATTTTGAAAGTAAAATTTCCTTAAATACTTAAAATTGTTAAACAAAATTACTGTAAAGCATATGTTTAAACATTTGAACAATCAAAGAACGATAAATATTAAAAATTATTGATATTATTTTTATTGCAGATTAAAAAAATATCAATACAATGAAAATAAAATTTTTATTAAATAAATAAAATTTTGTCTAATATTGATATTTACTAAAAGAACGAACATTCAATTGCAAAATATGGTAAAGTTTTGATTAATTAAATTCCAACGACATAAAAGTATAAGCATAATAAAAAAAGCTTTAAGTATTAATTTAATATGAGTGTAAAACATTAGCACTTAAAACTAAAAGAAAGCTTGCATAATAAAACAAAAATCTATAAATGAGATTAACTTAGTATTATTTTTTACGTGTTTAAGTAGTCTATTTGAGAACTATATTTTATTTCTTTTTTCTTAAGATCAAATTTTGGTTTTTGAAGAAATCAGTGTACGGTTTGTTAAACTTTTACGTTAATTTTAGATTTAAGACACTCTAAAATTTTTGTTAAGTTTATTATAGACATTGTCAAATTCTACACAAAACAGTTTCATAATTTTGTTTATCAATAATTACTATTAAAAAAATTTTGCCATTTACTTGTTTAAGTTATATAAAGAAATCTGACTTCTTGCAGAGTTATAAATGTTCAAAATAAATGACAATTTTAATTTCAACTGAGTGAAAAATTTTTATATTAAAAGATATTTTAATAATTGTTACTGATTATGATAAAACAACTACAAATTACCACCTTAAAATAAAGATTCTGTTTTCAATGCCAGCTGTGCGTCAGTCTCATAATCTAATGTTTATGATTTTAAGGCTCACATGAAGCATTCTTTTTGCATTTTTCCAAAATATTTAAAATACTTTATATTTACATATTATACAAAATAATAGATACAAAAAAATAACTTTTGCTTTTTATTATTAATCCGATTTTTTTTGTTTTACTGGTAAATTAGATTTATTGTATCTAATATTGAGTTGTTAGCATATCTTCATTTTTTTATAGTACTATTTTTCAAATAAAATAGTTTTGTTATAAAAAATACTATTTTATTACATAGTAAAAAATTCAAACAAATGGATAAAAATCATTTTTTCGTTTACAAACAATAAATTTGATATCAACGGGAGTAATATATTTATTCAATGTAGACAAATAAACTTATATTTTTCCAATTGTAAATCTTAATTATTAAATAATTATATGAAAATTTATTTTACACTAAAAAATTTCCAATAGATTTTATTTTAATTTATCAAATAATGTTTTATGGGACTATAAACATAAAATGTTTTATATTAAAAAAAACGAAAGCTCAAGTAACTTAAAGTAAGCTATTTCAAATTCAATTTCTATATTAAATATTTTATCTATCTTTTATCAAACATTTTTTACTAAAATTAAATACTTTAAAATGGATATAAAAAGAAATTTTGAAATATTAAAATCATATATCAAAATGAATTTTTTAAAATATCTGATTATTCTGGGACTCTTTACTATTCAATATAGTATTCAGGGTTCTTCTTCAGAAGAAGATTCATCAAATGTTAGTAAAACTGATGAAAGTAACAGTGGTAGTAGTGAATCATTATTAGAAATTGATGACAAAACCAATCATACTGATTCAACCAATAGTACTGTTGACCAAAACAATGAAAATACAGAATCGAAAAAAAAGGGTTTTAAAAAGTTTATGGTAAGAAATTTTCTCTTTTAACTAATTTTTTTGTAGACTAGTGCAGGCAAAAAAGCCAAAAAAGTATTAACTAGTGATGCAGCGAAAAAAGTTGGGAAAACACTTCTTAATAGTGGATTACAATTTGCTAATCTTTTAATGACAAATTCAGTATGTAGAATTAAATCTTTATAATTTATAATTATAGGAGAAAAAAAACAAAAAGAAAAAAAAGAACGACGGTGGTCTTCTAGGTAATTTTAAAAATTAAAAACTAAAAACAATTTTTAGGTGGTTTGCTTGGAAAAAAAAATGTAAGTTGTCAAATGATTTAATTATTTATTATTTAATTATAAGAAGAAAAACGATTCTTCTAGTGAAAGTAGTGACAGTAGTGAACAAGAAAAAAAGAAAAAGAAATACAAAAAAGAGGTAAGTGATGATGTATATTTAAAATTAATTTTTATAAAAAGCACGAATCTTCCAGTGAAAGTCGTGAAAGCAGTGAGGGAAAGAAAAGGAAAGATATGAAAGATGTAAGTACAAATGTATTTTTTAAATAAATTTCTAGAAAAAAAACAAAGAAAATGACACTGAAAAAGATGAAAAAAAGCATAAAGAAAAAAAGAAGAATTCGGGAATTTTAGTAAGTAATATGATCATTACTTTAATTTGTTTTTTAGGGTAAATTGAAAGAAAAAGTTGCAGATGGTGCTAAGAAAAGTCTTGCAAAACAGATGACTAAGCAAATGTTCAAACTTTTCTAAAGCTTATGAAATTTCGAACAAATTTTTAAATTAATTATTGAAATTTTATATTGAAAAGTACATAATTTAGTCTTTATTTCAAAGTCAATTTTTAATAAAGGTAAAATTTATGACTTAAATTGAAATATAAAATATCATATTATAAATATTATTATTCTAAATTTAAATATTATACTAAGAATTTGAATATTACTTACAATATAAATTGTACTTTTTACCTTAATTAATTAGTTTTAGTGTTGGTGTTAGCACTAGTGTTACTGGAATAAATTTGATGTTAAATTTACTGTGTCTTTATTGTGTGTTTTACTTTACATAAATCAAAAGTTTTAGTGTATTTCTGTAAAATTTCAATAACTAAATATGTTATTAAAATAAAAATATTAAGTTTTGCGGGCGACTTTATGTCGAATAAATTATATTCAAAGTCAGATAAAAATTTGCTACAAAAAAAACTAAATGATATATAAAACAATATATAATTAGTCAAGAATTTATCCTGTTAAAGCAATCTAAAAATTTACATATTTACAATAATAGCAGCCAATATATACAAAGTGGCCTACGTAAGACTCTCCCGACATTTGCACATTGACAAGCTACACATATGGTATATTAACTATTTTGTAGCTGAGATATATACCAATCAAAACGTATAGAATTCATATTGAAACATCGATTCGGGAGCGGAGTTCTAGAATTCTTAGATTTAAGTGCGTTTTTCAACTTTCATTAAATGTAACTTTTTATTTGAAAAGATATTATTATGGTTGACGCAGATTCTGAAAGTACAATTTTTTTGTATCCACTACCAAATTATCATAAAGATTAAAGTTAGCAACTATGTTTAATTTTTAAATAAAAAAAAATTTCGATTTTTGTCAAAATTTTGATGTTTTTTAACAGTAAAATTTTAATCAAATAGTTGTAAAAAAACCTTTAGCAATATTCTAATAGAGTAAACCAAGCTCTATCGAATAAGCGTAGTACTATGAAACTCAATTAAAAGTTAAGAAAGTTATATTTTGCCAAAGACCACTAATTTCATACTTTTTGGTAGAAAATTGAAATACAAATAATACTTTTTCTGACAATTATGAAAACTAATAGCAATATTAACGTTACTTATACAGGTTAATTAACAAAATATTACTTATTTATTCATATTATGTCTAAAAAACTGAAATAATTTTTATTACTTAAAATTTAAGAAAATATAATTTTTTCAAGTTTTTAACCCTATTTACTGTGATTTTATACTGTTTTGTGTAGTTATTACTTTGTAGGAACAATTATACGCGTCTTTTAAAATTTTCGTATATTCAATCATAATTTCATATCCCTCTACTTTTATGTTGTGAGCATCTAATGCTCAAAATAAAATAATAGTTTTAATAACTTTGAAAATAAAACATAAATTGTATCAGAAAATTTGAAAAAATTGACATATTTTTTTTCGGAATTATTGTAAAAAGTATTCAACATTTGACTTTTCATAACTTTTCTCAAACGTCATTAAATTTAGAGTTACTATACTCATTGGATAAACTTTTGCTTACTCTACCAGATTATTAACATAACTTTTTTAAAAATTACCTAATTTAAATTTTATTGTTAAAAAACATAAAGATTTAACTAAATTCATAGTTTTTTTCTTTATAAAAAATATGAACATAATCGTTTGACTTTTATCTTCATGATATTTTAGGATCATGTAGAAAAATGTTCCTCTTATAGATTCAACAAACACAATGAAAATATCTGTTCATATAAAAAGTTACATCAGTTGGAATTCGGAAAATGTCTCTAAATTTTAATAATCTATATTTTTAACAAGATTTTGTTATAAAATCTATAAGATTAGAATGATGTATATCTAAGTTACAAAATAATTATAGTACAAAATTTATAGGTTAAAAATGAGCAGTGTTGTACTATTTAAATGTCTGGGAAGTTTTATGAACGCTTTTTTTGCTATGAAATATTAAAAACATTCTTTCTATTTAAAATTTACTAAGAATAAAATCTTTTCAACATCTATCATTAATAAATCAAACTAATTATTACTTAAAAATTATTAGGTTGTTCCATAAGTTCCTGTAGTTTTTTAAAACTCGTTTTAAAACCAATTTTTTTTGAAATGGGAACAGCAAGTTAATCGATATTAATAATCTATTTCTACCTTAACTCAAGTATTCAGAGAACTTGTTCTCGAAAAAAATCATTGAGTCAGTTATTGAATGACACTTCGTTATCGAAAGGAATACCACGCATATGGCTTATAAAGTTATCGGAAAAAATGATAATACTTCTTCATATACAGAACAAATATTTTGAGCTACTTCGGATACTTTTTGACTTGATGAAAAGCAAATAACAATAGTAAGTGTCGGAAATGTTATTTTTTGTCGACTTGGCCTTCAATTTTTCGGCTCTAAAATTAAAACATGACTAATTGACTTGAACAAACTATTACTGAGGTTTTAGAGAACAGAAAAAGAGCTTTTAAACTGTAAAGATGGCTCGGCCAAAAATGCAAAACAGTGCGGTAAAATAAGCACACAAAAAAAATCACGGAAACTTATGAAACAACCTAATATTGCAATAACTATATTTTTTAATCACATTATTTAAACAATTATCTTTTATATTGGTACATATTCATAAATCAACTATTAAAAAAAATTTTATTTTACTTATACAATCATATTTTAATTATAATCGAAGAAATTTACACTGTATGTCGATTCCGTGGTCTAGGGGTTAAGACGTTGGTATCACACACCAAAAATCGCCGGTTCGAATCCGGCCGGAATCAGTTATTTCTTTGTAACGTTCGCTCTCGGGTAGACGAAGAAGGTAAATTACTATGTGAGTAAAAAGTTAATGTGGTTATTTTCGTAATATTACTACTGAGTTTAGCAGTTTAACAAACTTGCAGTAGAACAACATTAAACGGGTAGATAAAATTAATGTTTTTATCTTTTTATCATTTGGTTATACGTTTTGAATTAATCACGTACAATAAAATTCTAGTTTTTTAAATTTTTTGAGATCAAAAGTGTGTGCAAATTCTATACATTAAAAATATAAATAATATTCTAAAATTTCTTACTAAAAACTTTTAGTTAGATAAGTAGTATAAGCCATTTTTTTAATTCTTTGTGCTAAATTATTCAACATTTCATAAATAAGAATTTTAAATATTCTTATAATATATAAATATAAAGAACTATGAGTATAAATATGTGTGAAGTAAATAATAATTATCATTGTATCATTTTTTATCGTTTTTACATTGTCTTATATAACAAGACTAATCTTTTTTTATAGAGTTGGTTACCAATGATAAAATTTAATCATAAAAATGACTTTTGCTTTTTAATATTAATGCAGTTTCTTTTAGTTTTTTTAGTAAATTAACTATATTATATATTATATTGAGTTATTAGCATATCTGCATTTTTTTCATAGTAATATTTTTATAAATCAAATAAATTTATTATATTGAAGTTTTAATTTACTATTTAGCAAAAAAATTAGGCAAATAGGTAAAAATTATCTTTGCGTTTACAAAAAATAAATTTAAAATTAACTGAAGTAATGCATCTATTTAGTAAAGTTAAATATACTTACTTTTTCAATTGTAAATCCTAATTATCAAATATTTGTATCAAAATTTTTTTATACCTTAAAATACAATAGTAAATGATTTTATTTTAAGTTGTCAAATAATGTTTTATAGACTTATAAACATAAAATTTTTTGTATTGAAAAAGTTATAAAACCGAGTAACTTGAAGTAAACTATCTTGTTGTTCAATTTCTATGTACATAATTATATAGAAGTTTAATATTAAATATTTTATCTATTTTTTAACAAACATTTTTTACTGAAATTAAATACTTAAAAATGAATATAAAAAGAAAATTTGAAAATATTAAAATCATATATTAAAATGAATTTTCTAAAATATCTGATTATTCTGGGACTCTTTACAATTCAATATAGTATTCAAGGTTCTTCTTCAGAAGAAGATTCATCAAGTGTTGGTGAAAACAATGAAATTTCTGAAGAGAGTCCTGAATTACTACAAGAAGCTTCTGACACACCCGATCTTGATGTTTCATCTGATTCGACTGAATGCACAATGAACCAAGAAAATAATAAAACAGATTCAAAAAATAAAAGTCGTGCTAAAAAATTTTTTGTATGTCAATTTTTATTTTATATAATTTTCTTTAGAGCAAGTTAGGTAAAGGAGCTAAGAAAGTAATGAAAAGTGAAACTACTAAAAAGATAGGAAAAAGTCTTGCAATGGGAGGAATGAAATTGGTCCAATCTTTAATAGAAAATTCTGTATGTAACATTGTATATGTATTATTTAGTTTTTTAGAATGAAAAGAAAAATAAGAAAAAGAAAGAAAAGAACGGTCTTCTAGGTAATCATACTAATAAAAAGCTAAAAACAAAATTTAGGTGGTTTGACTAGTTTGTTAGGAAAAAAACATGTAAGTTATAAAATACATAAGTATTCATTTTTTTAATATAAGAAGAAGGACGAGTCTTCAATTGAGAGTAGTGATAGCAATGAAAGTAAAGAAAAAAGAAAAAGGAATCATAAAAAGAATGTAAGTAAAGATTTATCATTTAAATAAATTTTTAGAAAAAGCAAAGTTCTTCCAGTGAAAGTAGTGAGGAAAAGGAAAATAAGCACAAGAAAGATGTAAGTTAAAATGAATTATTTAAATGAATTTTTAGAAAAAAACCAAAGAAAATGAATCTGAAAAAAAGAAGTCTAAAGACAAAAAAGAGAAGCCAGGATTTTTTGTAAGTATTGAAGAATTACTTTAATTCGCTTTTTAGGGTAAATTGAAAGAAAAAGTTACAGATGGTGCTAAAAAAGGTCTTGCAAAACAGATGTCTAAGCAAATGTTTAAACTTTTGTAATGAATTATGGAATTTCGACAAATTCTTTTAAATTAATTATTGATATTTTACACTGGAAAATACATAAATTGGTTTTTATCTAAAAAACAATTTTTAAATAAAGACAAAATATAATATTTTTTGACTTATATTAAAAGTTTTATTATATTTATGTAGAATTTCAATAATTAAATATAATTAACAAATTTATATTTTTTTAAAATTCCGTGGTTCTCATAATTTTTAATACAAATTAAGAACTTCAAACGGATTATATTTTTCTACAAAGCAAATGTTATATTTGATACTATATTTTAAATGCTTGTAATTTTCTTATATGCACATCTTAAGTAGATAAGTACTTTATATATCATAGTAAACAAAGCATTTTGTGATCAAGAAATAATTGTATATCATATGATAATGAATGCTTAAGATATACAAAAAAAAAATAAAAATTATATTATACTCAAAAGTAAAAAATGTTAATTAAATATGGGTTTCACTACCTCACAATGTAGTGTTAAAAAAAATAAAATATTATATTGTTAAAAAACGTTGCTTTTATGATGGTCATTTTTCAAAAAATTCTTATTTTCATATAAGTTCACAAATTACTACAAAACATATACCATCTCGTAGAGCAAATCGACGACTATTATTCTCATTTTTTGCACTTTTTTCACAACCATCATGAAGTTGTTATTACCTTAAGAAAAGTTGCGTCAAAAATGGACTTTTGAACAGTTTAATTTTATAAATTCAAACTTGCCCAAACAGTTGTCGAAACTTCAAGAAAAATAAATGAAGCATTTGGCCAAGGGTCTACTAACAAAAGAACTATACAATGTTGACTCCAAAAATTTTACAATAGAGATATGAGCCTTCAACAAAGGAAGGGTTCTTGTGAAGTAAATGTTTTTGAGAATAAAAAATTAAAAAGAATAGTGGACCTAATCCAAGAGTAACTGTTCATGAGCTCGTGGAGAAATTAGGTATCAATGTTGGAACTGTATTCAATCACTTACAAGTCGTAAATGATAGTTTGTTCAACTAAAAATGTTGCTTTTATACCTTTAGCTCTAATAGTAAAAGCGACATTTTCAGTTGAACAACCTAATATTTTAATTTAACTGGAACAGATATAATTAATAAATAGAAAAAGATTTTGGATAAAATTCTTTTTAATATGAATTTGTACAGTTATTAATATGTTTTTTATAAAATTCGTATTGAAAAGAGATTTATGAATTCGTATTTTACCTCAATTTGTAGAGAAACGCATTTGTATTCGTCGAATTTGTGTTTTTTTCCTAAATGTTAAGAAAATCATTACAAATGTTTTATTAGTACGCTAATAGAGTTAACGAAACTCTTTCGAATGAGCATAGTACCATAAAATATAAATAAGATTGACAAGAGTTATAACTTATCAAAGATTATCAATTTTAAGCTTCTTGTAAGATATTTAAGTACAAACACTATCTTTTTCAATATACATCATACCTCAAAGTATTTTTTTTTCAATGAAGTACAATGATTTACAAAATACTGTTTATTTGTCTATATATGGCCAAAAAAGTCTAGTAACTTTTTATTAATTAACTTTTGTGAAAAATTAATTATATAAACACTTTTCACTATTTATTTGTGTTTTATACTGTTTTGCATAATTAGTATCCGGGCAAAGGTACACTGGCTTTATAGGGCTAGTATGTATTTGCCCCCTTCGTATTACAGGTAAATACATATTAAGCCAATACGGCTAATGTACCTTTACTTCTTTTTTGAGGAACGTTATTTCACTAAAAGCCATTTTGTATTTTTTTTTCGTGGCGAGAACATTGTAAAAATTTTAGCGGGGAAAAGAGTGTGTTTAGAATAAGAAGCTCTTTTACCAAATCGCTAATTATGTTATTTCTTTAGAGGCGAAATAATATTTTGATAATAAGTATACATGAGTAATCACATTAAGATGTACTTTTGTAACACTTGGAAGAAAAAAAATTTTTTGCTTGAATTGTGCATAAAAATTTAGTAATGTTGTATTTTTCATAAAAAAAAATTTTAAAATCAAGATGTAAAAGCAATTATTTGGAAATCGAATGATATTTGATAAATAAAGATGTTAAGTTAATTTATAATTGATTAATTTGTTTAATCATTCATAATTTATAATATCATAGTTAATTATTTAATATACTATGTATTTCTTAAGATATAATAATTATTTTACAAATAATTGTCTTTATAAAATTTAAAATATATTTGAAAAATAAGGTTAACTTTTTATATTCTATAATATCATAGTTGATTATTTAATTTACTATGTATATTATTAACTTTAATAATTATTTTACAAATTATTGTTTTTGTATAATTTATAAATTATAATACAATTGAAATTAAAGTAAATAATTTATATAGTTTTATAAAAATTGAATCTTGAAATTTAATTTCTAAAAGATAGTCTTAATTTTTATTACCATAAGATTATGTATTTTACAAAAATAACATTAATATTTTTTTGATTATAATTAATACTGTTTTTATGTTAATAAATATAATTTTTTTTTAAAACAGAGGAAATTCTTTTTTATAGAAACAGAATGCATTTTCTTTAAAATTATCTTAGTAGTCTTGAATAAATCTGTTATCATTTTGAATTAATTAGTACCTATTTATTATAGTTAATTTTATATATATCTTTCCTCATTAGAATTTCTATGATGCCATAAGAAATTTATTTTAAATTTTATGCGTATACTCCTTATAAATAGTTTTATCACTTTATTTAACACAACTTCAAAAACACGACCAAAATACAACAATATAACTTAATTAACAATATTCATATATTAATATCTATATATAATACCAGTACCATTAATATATAATACTGATATTCACCTAAACAATTATAACTTATCAGAATCATTAATTTTACTTACAGTCACTTTAGTGGGATTTCGCTTAACTATTACAATCACAATAAATATAAAACACCTTAACTAACCCTAGAATACAATTAATTAATTATCACTCAACTTATTCTTAATTGTATAAAATATATTGCATGTGCAATTATGTCTTATGGGATTTTTATAGGAATGTCTATTCGTTTTGACACTTGATTGTTTGGGAATATGTTTTTAAATTTTAAATATCTAATATTATTACTTCTCGCAAAGAAAAAAGGATGCAAAATAGCGTTTATACGCTCGTATAAATTTTTATACTAATTTTTAGTGAAGTTACGTGTCTCCAAAAGTGGGAGCTTGTACATATTCAGTGATGTAATCTAATATAAATAATAACATTTTTATAATTTTACCTACTTTATTTTACTATTAATAAAATCTTTACATAATCATATTAGAATAGTTAACTAATAGTATAATTTTACGTTTTTATCTCATGAAAGAAAAAAATTACTAATGCTTTAAAGTAGAGAGTTACTTATGGAACACGTTGCATATAAAAGATGATAATTTTTCTATGAGAATAGACAGAAAAAAATACCATTTATGTGAACTTATATAACTGATTTCAAACGTAAGTTTTTTTTAGTCTATCTTAAAATATGTTGTAGAAAACGAGTAAGGCTATAGAATGTAGTAAAATTCTATAAATTTTAACCAAAGATATGATTTTCAACGGGTGAAGGTAACTTATGTGTCACAGAGTGTACATATTATCTAATTAATATATCTATTATATTCTATTGACTGTCTATTCCAGTTTACTACTCTCATATAAAAACAATCAATTTTTCGTATGAAATTATTTTATATTTTAAATGAATTTTTAGACAATTAATAGTTAAAAATGATGAAAAAAATCAAAATAACTTTGTTAAATATATTATTACAAAATTATTAGTGTAGATAATTAATAAAGAAAATGTTTTAGTCTTATGGATATATTATTTTTTATTAAAAAATTGCTTTTTCTAAAACCAATTGTTCTCTTACGATTTTTTCTTTTTTTGGGTTGTTTTTAAATTAATAAATCTAAACTTATAGATATAAGTTCCACTTATATTTTGCATATACATTGTATGTTTTTTTTAACTCTTGCTTTCGTTTCAAAGTCACAGATTAAATATTGGGTTGGTGCATAATTATTGCGGCATTTTTCCGCGAACTTTTTCTTCTTTTAAAATTGACATTTGTTGGAATTTTTTCGATAAAAATAATTCTCACATTCCAATTAGTGGAATGCAGATTGAAAATTATATTCATATTCGCCATATTATGCTCTGGCATTTCGAGAAAGATTGGGATGAAAAACAGTAATTTAGCGATATAAACGAACTTTTTGTGAAAGAATAATCAGCAAAAATCATGTTGGAAGATTGTTCAGGAAATTTAAATTTGGTAATTTTAATTGAGTTTTCTTTAAATTTGGTTTCTGTTGATTGTTTTTTTGCCAATAAGTTCGTTAAGATTGCAAAACGAATGTGCTGCTTTCTAACCTTTCTCAAAGTGTTAGTGTATGATATGATGAATATGGGTATAATTTTCGATTTGCATCTCAATATTTGAAATGTGAGAATTATTTTTATAAAAAAATAAATTAAAAAAAGGCCAATTTTTAAAGAAAAAAAAATTCACAAAAAAAAAATGCCGCAATAATTATGCTCTAGTACTTCAAGAAAAGCGAAAGGTAGCACAATTATTTCGCGATTTCCACAAACTTTCTTGACGAAAAAGCAATCAACAAAAGCCAAATTAATGGAAAATTCAATTTGAATTACCGAATTTGAATTTCTCAACCATCTTTCAACTTGGCTTTTGTTGATTATTCTTTCACCTAAAGTTCGTTTGGATCGCTAAATTATTGTTTTTCATCCCAATTTTTCTTAAAGTGCCAGAATATAAAATGGCGAATATGAATTTAATTTTCAATTCGCATCTCACTAATTGGAATGTAAGGATTATTTTTATGGAAAAAAATTTTAAAAAATGTTAATCTTTTAAGAGCAAAAACGTTGCGAAAAATTGCCGCAATAATTATGCACCAACCCAATAGAAACTAAGCTTGAAATCTATTAAATAAACAAGTAATTTTAATTATATTTTTATTTACCTTCTATATTTGGCTTATTCAATGTTCTATTAATAAAAAAAGACTATTACATTTATTAAAATCATAAGATTCAAGTTTATTTCTCTCGTATACTAGTATTGTTACAGAACTTTCTTTATATGGTGGGCATATTAAATCTCCTGTGAGTAAAACATTCTAATTCGTCGAATTATTTTTATTTCCAACAGTTGTAGATTTTGAAATAATAACTCCAAATATTGAAATACAAACTATAAATACTGTTAATGCTTTTAAAAATGCCATTTAGAAATATTTTACTTTAACATTTTGAAAGTAAAATTTCCTTAAATACTTAAAATTGTTGAACAAAATTGTTGAAAGACATATATTTAAACATTTGAAGAATCAAAGAACAATAAATATTGTAAAATATTGATATTATTTTTATTAGAGATTAAAAAAATATCAATACAATGGAAATAAAATTTTTATTAAATAAATAAAATTTAAAATTTTTTGTCTAATATTGACATTTACTAAAAAGAACGAACAATCAATTGAAAAATATGGTAAAGTTTTGATTAATACATTTCCAACAACATAAAAGTATAAGCATAATAAAATATAGGCTTAAAAGTATTAATTTAATATGTGTGTAAAATATTAGCAATTAAAACTAAAGGATGGCTTGCATAATAAAACAAAATTTATAAATGAGAACAACTTAGTTTTATTTTTTATGTGTTTAAGTAGTTTATTTGAGAACTATATTTTACTTATCTTTTCTTAAGATCAAATTTTGATTTTCAAAGAAATCAGTGTACGGTTTGTTAAACTTTAACTCTAATTTTTGATTTAAGACATTCTTAAATTTTGTTAAGTCTAATATACACATTGTCAAATTCTACACAAAACAGTTTCATAATTTTGTTAAACATTTATTACTATTCAACTAATTTATTTTGTCATTTTCTTTCTTAAGTTATAAAGAAATCTGAATTCTGTTCAGAGTTATGAATGTTCAAAATTAATGTACAATTTAAATTTCAAATAAGTGAAACTTTTTTGTATTGAAAGATATTTTAATGATTGTTACTGATTTTGATAAAACAACTACTTTTCTATACATTTCTTAAATGTTATAACTATTGAGATCGAACAACTATATTTATTTTTTTAATGATAAAAGATAACTTTGAATTTTTCAAAAATGTTGATGTTATTTAACAATAAAATTTAAATGTTGTAATTTTTAAGAAATTTCTATTCATATTCTGATTAAGTAACTAAAGTTCTATTTGAAAAAAATATAATATTTTTAACCACGGTTATTTTTAAAGAAAATTATAGTTTATTAAGTATCACAATTTCCAAACTTTTTGCAACAAAGTAAATTATAAATATTATCTTTTATATCATTTATTATAACAAATATTATTATTATTACTTCCACATTTTAATTAACAAAATATTACATATTTGTTTATATATTACCCAAAAAGCTATATTATCTTTTATCACTCAAACATTTTGAAAAAATATTTTTTCCAATATTTCTACATTATTATTATTTCATACTACATGTATAGATGTTACATTGAAGAAACATTTTTTTGTTTTTTAGAGTATTGTATATTTTAATCTTATTTCTTTCTATACCTACTGAGTTTGAATACGAACAATTAAAAATCAAACATCGGACAATATCGTAACAATTTTTGTTAATAAAATATTATCAATGTCGAAAATTTAAATAAAATTTATACTTTTTTAATTGCTAAAAATATTTTAGAAAATAGTCAATATTTGAATAATCATATTTTTTAAATTCAATAGCAATAAATGGTAGAAAAAGCATATGATAAATATTTATTTACTCTATCAAAATACTGGTTGTCTATTTTTAGAACTATTTTACCAAAATATTATTGTTAAAAAATATAAAAAAAATTAAACAAAATTTATGGCTACTTTTTTAATAAAAAATTCAATATAGTTATTAAAATCTATGGTCGTGGTATTTCAGAAATAGATAGAAAATAAATTGCTCTTTTATAATCTATATTAATTTTTAAAATATCTTTCTATATAGAAAAGTTACATTCATTAAAATTTGAAGATCTTAAACTATTCTCAAAATCTAAATTTCTTTATAAAAAAATAATAGTATGTATCTTGGCTACAAATTAAATAGAATATTACATTTCTTTTTGAAACTAACAAAACTTATAAATGCGAATATCAGGGAAATTACTTATTTGGACACCATGTATATTTGATATTTTGAATTAGTGTAATTTCTTTTTTTCTTGATATATCTTATGGAATTATGCTCTTCTTAGATCCCAGCTTATTTTTTATTTTATAGAATACGCTATTTAAAGTTAAATTCGTGTAAAGTTACTAACGTTTTAGTAAAAATCATTATTCTAACAATCTACTAACAGCAGTTAAGTTTAGAAATTTAAGAATTTCTTAACAATGATAATGAAAAGCAATAATTATTTACTTACACAAATTATTATAAATTAAAGATCTTATTTTTGTATTTACATTTTTTTATTTGAATTAAAATATTTAAAAAATCTTTTACCATGAACAAACACATAATATTTTAAAATTTTTAGTAAGTTTGACTTTTAAAAATAATAATAAAAAAGAGTATAAAAAAAGTTTATCAGTTAAATGAATATAATTTTATATAAAAATCTAATTTATAGTAGTTTAGACACATTAAAAATATTAGAAAAAAATACTGTTATATGTCGACAAATACTTTTCATAAAAGCACTTACAATCCTTAATAAAGTTAAATTCTAATATTACAATTTCAAATATGTTTTAGAAAATAACTTAAGTTTAAAAAATAACAATAATATAACAGAAAAATAGACATTTATTTTAATTATTACCTTAATTTTTTAGTACGAAATAATTACGACCAAATTAGTCACAAATCAAGAATTCAAAATTTATTAGGTGGAACAAATTTATTACATTTTTTGCAAATCTTTGTTCCATTTTTTTGTGTATCCACTCTACAGAAAGACGTTATGTGAGTTAGAGAAACGAAAAAAGATTTATGCCAAAGCAAATGTGACGCTAAAAATAAGTGATAAGTTTTTTGATGTATTTGTAAATGTTGCCGACATTGATTATGTTAAAATTGGTATAGAAGAATTGAAGAGTGATGGTCTTATTAATTCACTATTTCAATTAGTTTTAATTATCAATAAACCAGAGAAAAAAGAAAAAAGTTTGGGATGTTGTAATAGTCAACCGGTAAAAGTATATTGGAAGAAAAAATATTCGACCTGTTGAATGCTTATCTCGTTTTTATTTGAAATTGATAATAAGAATGGTAAGTAATGGTAGTAAAGGTTGTAACACTGAATAAATTGCTCTTAGATTTAAATCCTATAAAGAAATGTATGGAAAATGATGAAGAAGCAAAATAATTATTAAATTCAATTCCAAATAAAGCATCATCTGAAATCAAAATAGAAGATCGAGTACTAAAAGTTTCTGACACTATTCACGTACCAAAAATATTAAGATAGGAAGTTATGAAAATTTTATTATTATATTCATACAGAGAGTAGAAAAATAAAGTCTTGGGGATAAAGTATTTTTTTTAAACCAGGACTGTTAATTTATAGTCAACAATGTTCAACAGATGATAAAATGTTGGGAATGTTTAGGAGTATTTTCAGGTTCAGATCAATCTAGCTCAAATGGACAAACTGAAAGATTTTTTGTAACAATAAAACATACTGTAAAGTAAATGGAACTATATAAATAAACGATTAAAGAAAAAATGATGCATTTGCTAGTAAAATAAAATTAAAAAACGACTAACAGTAAATTAAAAAATGTTGACATATTCATGTTTAAAAAAAACATAGAGTTTATTATAGTTGATGAAACAATCAGAAAAAATGATTGAAATAAAAAGAGAATTAGTACAAATATTTATTTTTAAGAGATAATGCCAGAAAATGTAACGTTAACATGAATGGATTATTGCTTGGTCTAAAAGTGACTAAGAAAAAACAAGTTGACATTATTAATTGTTAAATTAAAAAAAATGATCGATTATCGAGGAAAGGCTTTAGTACAAAAATTTTAAATTACAAAACAAAGAACAGACGGCTTAATTACTCAAAATGAGAAAGAAAGATGTTAGAATTATAACATAAATTATATATAAAACATTATTTTAAATTGTAATTCATTCTTTTTTGCTTAACTTGTCATCGGAATAAAATATATTTTAATTTAGTATAAAATCTTTATTTATTCTTGCAACTTTTAATATACTTATTAAAAATTTTTTTATCAATAGTTTTTTATGTGAAAGATTATAGTTGTAAAGAAATCAGAGTAGTAAAATTATCTAACGATTTCTTTAAAGGTGTTTGTGTTTTTAGAAAAATAGGTATTATCTGTAAGAAAGCCTTAATCAGAACTTATTCTTCACCTCATAGTGACATTTTTAATACCATTGTTTTAAGACGATAATTTATTATTTAGTATGTATTTTGAAGAAATGTATCCTTTTTAAAGGCTATAATTTAGTATTTAGACCAAAAAGAGCAAAATAAATAATTGTGAGATGAGCATTCTGTTCTAAGTGGTTAGCTGTATATCACTCTCATAATATGAAGGATATGAGTTCGAGGCTCACACAGAGCACTTTTTTTACAATATTTTAGAATATCAAAAAAGCTTCATATTTAATTGTTATACAAAAATAATGTAAACATATGAATAACTTTTGCTTTTAAATAATAATACGATTTCATTTAATTTTTATTGGTAAATTAAATTTATTATATATAATATTGAGTTATTACTATGTTTTCATTTCTTTTATGGAAGTAATTTTCAAATCAAATAGTTTTATCATATAAAAACACTATTTTACTATTTAGCAAAAAATTCAAAAAAAAATAGATAAAATTATTCTTATGTTTACAGACAATAAATTTGATATCACGGAAGTAAAAATTTTATTTAATGTAGACGAATGCATTTATTTTTTGAATTGTAAATTTTAATTATTTAATAATTATATGTAAATTTATTTTACACCAAAAAATATCCAGATAATAGATTTTATTTTAAGTCTTCAAATAATGTTTTTTAGAATTATAAGCATAAAATTTTTTATATTGAAAAAGTTGTAAGCCTAAATAATTAAAATAAACTATTTCAATATACAATTTCCATTTAAATAATGACATAAAAATTTTCATATTTTATATTTTGGTAAACATTTTTTTCTGAAACTAAATACTTTTAATTGAATATAAAAAGAAATACAAGAATATTAAAATTATTATTAAAATGAATTTTTTAAAATATCTAATTATTCTGGGACTTTGTACTATTCAATATAGTATTCAAGGTTCTTCTTCAGAAGAAGATTCATCGAGTGTTAGTGGAAAAAATGATAGTTCTGAAGGAGGCCTTGAATTATTACCAGAAGTTTCAACTGATTCGACTAATAGTTCAGTGAACCAAGAAAATAACAAAACAGGTTGAGAAAAAAAAAGTGGTGCTAAAAAATTTTTGTATGTCATTTTTTATTTTTTCTAATTTTCTTTAGAGTAAGTTAGGTAAAGAGGCTAAGAAAGTAATGAAAGGTGAAACTACTAAAAAGATAGGAAAAAGTCTTGCAATGGGAGGAATGAAATTAGTTCAAATCTTTAATAGAAAATTCTGTATGTAACATTGTATATGCATTATTTAGTTTTATAAGATGAAAGAAAAATAAGAAAAAGAATGAAGAAAAGAACGGTCTTATAGGTAATCATACTAATAAAAAACTAAAAGCAAGTTTTAGGTGGTTTGACCAACTTGTTTGGAAAAAAACATGTAAGTTATAGAATATTTTATTATTTTTTTTAATTAAGAAGAAAGACGAATCTTCAAGTGAAAATAGTGATAACAGTGAAAGCAAGGAAAAAAAAGGAAGCATAAAAAATGTAAATAAAGATTTGTCATTTAAATAAATTTTTAGAAAAAGCACAATTCTTCCAGCAAAAGTAGTGAAAGCAGTAAGGAAAAGAAAAATAAGCACAAGAAAGATGTGAGTTGAAATGAATTATTTAAAACGAATTTCTGGAAAAACACCAAAGAAAGTGAATCTGAAAAAAAGAAGCCTAAAGACAAAGAAGAGAAGCCAGGATTTTTTGTAAGTATTGATAAATTTCTTTAATTCGCTTTTTAGAGTAAATTAAAAGATAAAGTTACAGATGGTGCTAAAAAAGGTCTTGCAAAACAGATGCCTAAGCAAATGTTTAAACTTTTGTAAAAAATTATAGAATTTTGACCAAGTTTTTAAGATTAATTATTGAAATTTTACAGTAAAAAATATATTATTAGCCTTTATCTAAAAGTTAAACTTTAAATAAAAAAAAAGCATGGAATTTTAGACTTTGTCGAAAGTTTTATTATATTTATGTAAAATTTCAGTAATCAAATAAATAATTAATAAAATTCTATTATTTGTAATTACAAATTTCTCATTATTTTCAAAATATATGATGATCACAAAAAAAACTATAATTTTCTTAAAATCAAATATCGCATTTGATACTACATTTGAAATGCTTGTAATTTTCTTATGTGACATCTTAGGTAGATAAGTAATTTCCAGGGCATTGTAAATAAAACAATTTGTAATCAAGCAATAATTCTATATTATATGCTAATTAAAGCTTAAGATATACAAGAAAATTAAAAAATATATTATACTTTAAAATCAAATTTACCGATTTAACATAAACTAATTTGATTTCGGTGTAGTGTTGAAAAAATAAATTACTAAGTTAAGGCATAAGTTCTGTCGTTTTTTACAGAAACTTTATAACGCTATAATTTTAATAAGAAATATATCTAATTTACAATATATTATCAAATATAATCTACAACTAGTCTCTATTTAGTAGCCACCTTATCGATTCCATATGTAAAAAATTTCCCATTCTTTTTGAAAAAAAGTTTCAAAAAAACCAATATTTGCTTCACTAACTTTACTAAAGTATCTACCATCCTAGAAGTTATGAAGAGATAAGAGTAAGTAGTGATTGGATAAAAAAAACATCTGAAGAGTGTTTTGTGTGCGAGAGAAATCCACAACTTCTCTTATACACATTTTTTCGAGTCTTCAATGTCACATGTCCTCATATTGAAGAACAACATCTCTGTCATTTTTCGAATTTCGTAATTTTTTAAAAATTTATTTGTCTAATTTTGATAGAATATTACATTAGAGGTCATTTAAAGTAGTTTGTAATTGGTAGAATCTTAGGAAATTTTCATTAGAAGCTGAAGCTTTACAAATGCTTGATTTATCTTCAAGATTCATTTTTTTGTTTTAAAACTTTGAGAACGATCTTTACACAGTTTTAACATCTACTTTATTTCCCTAGAATGGTTCACATAAATTTTTAAGGATATCAGTTTCTTATTTATAATATGAAGCTTTTAAAAAATACAATGTCAAAATGACTTCTGACTGCATTCATGTTTAGCAAAGGAAAATGTAGCATAGATAATATAACAAATTGTTATTATGCAATTTATAAAGTTAAGAAATCGTACTATCTATCTGTTATAATGACTTAATCTTTTGTCAATTGTAACTATGATTTTTTAATGATGTAAAATGACATTAAAAGAAACAACAGAACTTTTGCACCAACCTATTATATAAGTAAAACAAACATTTTGTTTTGTAATATAATTTTTCATTATTTACTATACATAATTTTATATAAAATTATTTTTTGATAAATTTTTTTGTTTGTTTATAAATTATTTTTGTTCTAATTTCCTTTTATCAAATGTCATTTAATAATTACAATTATCAATGCAAATATAAGCTTTTTGTTGGAATGATATTTACAAAATTATTTCCATCACCAAAGCCTTCGCTGGCCACCCTGTATATTGCCCGAAAAACTGTAATAAATATTACTACACTTTTTAAAAAAAGTTTTTAATATTTCTACGTTATTTACCACAACTTTGTGTTACTTTGCATAGCTATTACTTTAAAAAACATTTATACATATCTTTTAAAAGTATTGTGTAATTAATCTTATCTTCATATATCAATATTTGAAATTGGAACAGCTAATATAAGAATATATTATACTATCATAAATACTTTTGTTAATAAAATATTATCAACGTCAAGGAATTGTATGTTTTTTTTTTGCTACAAATATAATGAAAATAATAAATATTTGATTAATCATATTGTTTTCAAATTTAAATTCAATAAATGGTACTAGAAATATCTGATGAATATTTGTTACTTTATCAAAATAATATTATCACATTTTTAACGATTGCTTTGCCAAACTTCATTTTAAAAAAACAGTAAAAATTTGAAGACATAGTTTTTTTAAAATAGTAATTTGGTATGGTTATTTAGATTTTATGTTCATAATATTTCAGAATTAGATACAAGAAAGGCCCATTTCATAATCTACAACAATAATAAAAATATCATTTTATACAAAAAAGTTACATTTATTAAAGTTGAAATGTGTGAATAAATTTTGAAGATCCTTAACTCTGCTCAGAATTTAAATTTTTCTATAAAATTTATTTTAAAAAATTCTATTATTCTTGTTTACAAAATAGTTCTTATAGGATAATTGTATTTCAACAATTAGCAAAGTTATATATGCAAAAATCTTAAAAGTTCTATGCAAGCTGTTCTGTTTTTTTTTATTACACTGAACCATTTTGAATTTGTTTTTTATTTTAAAAGCACTAGTATAGAGATAAGATTACAAATCCTTTAATTTAATTTTTTAATAATCAAATTTATCAAGAAAACGATAAAATTTTTTGAATAGTAATTATTGTTAAACAAAATTATGAAACTGTTTTATATAAAATTTTACAATGTGTATAGTAGAGGTGATAGAGTTTTATAGTGTCTTAAATTTAAAATAAATATAAAGATTTTTTTAAAGCCGTACACTAATTGTTTCGATAATCAATCTTTGATCTTACAAAAGAAGAAGTGAAATGTAGATCTCAAATAAACTACTTTAAAAAAAACATTTAATAATCTTGTTCATATTTATGAATTATATTTTATTAAGTAGTCAATCTTCTACTGATTAGCGTTAGTATATTATACACTTATATAAAATTAATCCTCATAAACTCATATTTTTTTACTTTTTATAATTTTATGTTATTGTACTTGAATCGACCAAAAGCTTTACTACATATTGAAATTAATTGTTCGTTATTTTTTAGTACAAGTCAAAACTAGACAAAATCATATAAATTTTATTTAATAGAAGTCTAATTTCAATAGTATTAATGTTTTCAATCTGAAACAAAAATAATGTCAACATTTATTCGTACTGACATTTGTTGTTCTTCGATTCTTTAAAAATTAAATATTTTCTTTTCAAATAACTTTGTATGCTTATTTTTAGTATTTAAGGAAATAATATCTTCAAATTATCCAAATATGAGAGTTTTCAACGTATTAGTGGTACTTATAACTATTTTAATATCTAAAAGTGTTTTACCGACTTCAAAATTTCGAGTTAGTGTTAGTGTAATTCCTAGTTGCCCATGTTTGAAACAAGATATTGTTCGTATGGTACTTGGAAAAAGGCAACCAGAAGAACTTTACCAACAGGATTATAAAAATTGTAGAGTTTGGTACACATTTAAAGATATATTCATACAAAGTTTTGATGAACTAAATAGTAAGTAAATACATAGATGAAATAATTAATTTATTTAAAAGGTACTTATGTTAACATCCTTCACTATGACTGTGAGAAATACAGGAGAATGTTTCTAACTAAAGATTGTACTTATCTTTATGACAAAAGCAGTCGTTATGAGTTTACTTGCGCTGAACCACAATATTTCTCAGACTGAAAAAAACATAATAATGGAGAAAAAGTGTTTTTAATATTAATAATTTTTTTCAGCTCTTATTATTCTTTAATACAAAAAAACATTTAATATTTATAATTTATAAATTAATTTTGTGATAATAAGATCTTATTATTTATACACGTTTTTTTTTATTTAAATTTGCATCTTAAAAGATTGGAAGCTATTTCAACTAATTAAATATAATTTTATGTGAATGAATTACTCTTAAAAATGAAGTTTTGATAATTTTTAATATAACGAATTTATAAAATTTGAAAAATAATTTTAACACCTCGCACTTAAAGACACTAATTTTTAAAGAGAAATTGCGAAAAAAAGCAGTATAAAGGATATTTTCAGTTCACATGATATAAAAGGGTACCAAATTTGTTATTTAATAATTTGAAAAAGTAAAGTTTTTTCAATGTTCAGTTTTTTTATGATTTCATGCTTGTACAAAAGCTTAGAGTCTTTTTTATAACTGTTAAATATAGAATATATTGATATTTCATATATATTAAGTTAAAGAATAAATAATGGCTGCAAATTCTTAATGCGACTTTCCATTGTAAAAGTTTATAATAAAAAAAATGAATATTAAGCCATTGTCTATGTAGAAATGTAAGAATGCATGTCCTGATAAAATTTTGTATATTACTTTAATTTTTAATAATGTTATGTCCAATTTTAAAAATGTTGTCAAAAAAAAATTAAGAGTAATTTACTTGCATCAGTTTAAACTTGAACGTTATAAAGCTGAAACATATCAAAACACAGTGGATTCGTAGGGGAAAGGTTAATTTCTAAACGCTCGGTGCGTCGTTAGTTTGAGAAACTTCGAGAGCGTAATTTTGACTTTGATGATGAAGAAGTTAGACGAAGATCACTAAATACTAATACTAAGGATTTACGAAAGGTTGTGTAGTAAAATTTTTCACTTATTTAAAACGTTTAGATGAATTTTGGAAAAAATATAAATTGTTTAAAAATCAATACCCTGCAGAAAAGGTCTTTCATTGACTCCATAAGATTTCAAAAACCTAAGTTTAACAAAACGAAATTTCTTAAGTTCTAAAGACGTTGACAAACTTATGTAGACTCTAACGGTTACTACTTTAATTTATTTGCCATTTTTTACCCTAAATAAATATTGTCTTAATAAGTTTTTTTTTCTCGAGGCCATTATTTATTCCTCAACCTAATATTAAGTAAAAATATTATACTCTATTATTAATAATTGTATACCTCTATTTTTTTACTAAAAAAAGTTTTTAAAATCTTTTAATTAAGGATAATAATTACAAAACTATGAAACTTACAAACTGGCTGTAAACTATACAAGATGAACCAAACTATGCATCACAGTCGTATTCAAACTACATAACATTTTCTACAATTTATTTTTTTTGTTAGTATAGATAAATTATGTTGTCAACAATTAGAAAATAAAAGTATTTTAAAACCATAGTTGAAAGATATTACTATACATTACAGAGTTTTTATTAAAAAAATCTGGCTGCAACTGTGATGCATATTTTGATCCACCTTGTTTTTTGCAAAATAGCATACTTTATTGGTGATAATAAAGCTACTAAGTATAAAATAAGTAAAAAAAATAATTTTGAATCTTAATATTTTATTTAAATTACGTAATTAGTGATCTCTGTTAAGTCATAACTTTTTTTAGTCTTGTTTGATTTTTATAACACTATACTTATTTGATTGATCGTTGTCAGTTCTACTCTAATAATAATAAAACATTTGTGATAATGTTGAGTTTGGTACACTTCTCCTTAAAGAGTGTTCCTAGGTTATCTTCCATTGAAGATGTCAAATAAAAAAATATGAGGGTGAAAACTGTTTTATTAAGCAATCTATTTATTACATATACTAATTTAATATGTAAATTTATATATAAGATTATTTAAATTTCAACACATAATCTTCCCAATGAGCTTTAACTTTTAAAAAACCACGAAATTTTTCCAAAATCATGATTTTTTGTTCTAAAAGTTCAATAATTTTAATGAAGTTTAATATTCGTGATATCGTAAATTCTAATATAAAAGAAGTTAAGCTTTCAATTTGTAAACAAATTATATTAATATTGTTTCATACACAAAAGGTATATAAACATAAAGATAAAAAATGCATTTATAAAAAAATTCCGTAAGTCGAGATATGAACAAATTAACGATAAAATTAAAAATATCTTTTAGATTTGCTAAAATGCAATGTTTCATGTTTTTATCTCAAGAAAGAAAAAATTTATTACTTTTTTAAAGTAAGGAGCTACTTATGGAGTACGTTGCATATAAAAGATGATAATTTTTCTTTTATAATACACAGAAAAAAATGACATTAATATTAACTTATAAAACTTTTTTAACCGTAAGTTTTTTTTAAATATCTTGAAATATGTTGTAGAAAACGAAAAAAACTATCGAATGAATAGAATATAGTAAAATTCTATAAATTGTAGCTAAAATTATGATCTTCCAACTAATGAAAGTAACTTATGTGTCACAACGTGTACACATTGTCTGATTAATATATTTAATTCTATTCTAATGAGTGTCTATTCTAGTTTATTGCCCTCATATAAAAACAAATAATTTATTTATATGAAATTATTTTATAATTATACACACAGAGACAATCTCATCATTATTTTCCCTAAAAAATCATTTTCCTTCTTAAAAAATTATTTTTATTTCCTAAAAAATCGTTTTTTTCCTTGAATGTATATTTTTTTTATTTTTAAAATCATAAGTTAATTTGATCATAGAATATTTTAATAACAATATAACTTACAATAATTAGAAAATAGTTTTTATTTACAAATAAAAAAAATGTACAATATGAATTAATATTATTTGGAAATAATTTAATTATTTAGTATTTTTTTTTTGATATTTTGGCTAAAATTTATAAGATTTTAAGTGATAATTTAAAGAAATAAAAGTATTGTTAAACAATTTATTTATTGAGAAGGAAATCAAAAAAATTTTTTTGATACAAATTTATATCAATATGCGATTTAAAACTATAAATATTTTTATTTGAAATATATTCTTTATCATTGGTCATAATAATTAAACATTATATATTTACATTTGAAATAAATTATTGTAAAGCTTAATCTTATTCATATATGAAGAAATTTTTTATTTTAATATAAAATTTATAAATAATCAGAATATAGATATGGACATTTTTATAAAGTTCATTTTTTATAACTTTTTTAATATTATCACATCTCTGAGTGTTATAATTTCTTTACTCTTCGTAAAAATTTATATTGTTATACTCTCCAGTTAGC
Organism: Strongyloides papillosus; assembly: GCA_005656395.1. Classification (NCBI taxonomy): domain Eukaryota; kingdom Metazoa; phylum Nematoda; class Chromadorea; order Rhabditida; family Strongyloididae; genus Strongyloides; species Strongyloides papillosus. Next base: position 93,827 of record SRSI01000016.1, read on the forward strand.
TTGGCTTATTTTATACATATAAATCCAAGATCAGAATTAAACAACTTATTTTAATACAGTTATTGATATTCTATTGCTCAAACAAAATAAATTGTCACACATAAGCTTTTGAAATATATAATCTATCTAACAATAAAAAAATGATTAACAAAAAATTACCGGACATTTTTCTTTGATTTTTAATTAATTATTTAAAAAATATAGTAGTAATCTTCAAAAGTATGTTAGTCTGAAATGTTTTATACTTTAATTGTTTGTCTATGTTAAACTATTAAATGTAAAAATATAATATTAACAAAATAACATTTTAAATTAATTATATTTAAAATGAAAGTTTTCAGAGAAAAAATTGTTGGACAGAAAAGAAAATGATTGAATAGGGAACAAAATGATATAAATAATTAAATTTGAATAATGTTTTTGGGGAAGAAAATGATGAGATTTTCTCTGTGTGTAAAAAATAATTATATAAAGAACAATTTTTAAAACATCGTATTTCTAGTTTAAAAACTTTTAAAATTGTTTTTATAGTTTATTTTTATGTATTTCTTACATATTAGAATTTTCGTAAAATACATACAAATAATGTTTTATTAAATAAGAAAAAATAATTATATGTATAATGAAAAGAAGAATAAAATAAACTGAAAAATTTAAAGAAATTAATCCAAAATAAAGAATTTTATAACGTATTAAAGTGTTTTTATTTTTTCATCAATAATCTACTTATGGAAATTTATTTCTCCTGGTAACTTATTTACTTTTGTATGTTATAATTTAATAAAATATAGTTTTTTTGTATTTTAAAAAAAGTGACTACTCTTAAAGCTTTTAGAAGCTCGGTTAAGATTTTATAACTCATTAGTGCAAAACAGACTCCCATAATCAACTGTTTTTCTTTGTTCGTCGTCTCTCGAAATCAGAATCTTATAAACGGTGTAAATACTTTAAATTATGTTGTTTTGAACACCCGTTTTAGACTATAGAAAATGATACAATTGTTTGTTGCAAAATGTTTTAATCAGATTTTTTTGTTCTCCCTAATTTTTTCTTTATACCAATAAGAATGATAAGATATTTGTATTAAGAAACGCATCTGTTATCCCTTCTTCTAATACACATTAATGTCTTCTTTATCCAGAAAAGTTGTCGTTGTCTTGTAGTTTATTTCACAACGGTTTTCTTGAAAGAATCTCTTAATCTTTGAGAAATTTCAAAAATGCCTCCTTGTTAAAAATATATTCGTGAATTTATCATTTATTAATATTGCTAAGATTTTTAAGTAAAAAACTAACAAATCTGTCAGCCATTAGCTCCATCAGCTTCTAGCTTGTGGTCATATTGAAAATAAACTAATAAATTTATTATATGATAATAAAACAATCATTTTACAATTTTAACGATATATATTAATTGTCTATATTAAAATTTGTATGTTATGTAAATTTTCATAGGTAGTTGATATAATGCGTCAACTGCCGACAAAATCAGTTACACTTTATATATATTTTTTTAATATTACTAATGTCAGTTTATATAATAAATGCTACAAAAATAATATTTGTTTTACTTTATTACTAAAACAGTATAATAGGTATTTTTGCACGAAAAAGATAAACTCCAAAAATACTATGTTTGCACTGCAAACAGTATAAATTTGTGCATAGTCAACCGTAACAAATTTAACATTTTTATTGAATTTGCAGTAGCACATTTATCGAGTTTGTAAAACAAACTCTTTTAATATGAAATAAAAATTATTAAAATGTGCATTTTTCTATACGTGTCCTGTAAATAAATATTACTTTAAATATTTATCATATTTTTTATGCAATTTGTTTTAGAAATATTATTTATGAAAAAAAATAGCATACGGAAAGTGATTTATCTACAAAAACAATGATAGATTTTGTAAAAAATGTTTTTTCCTAAACAATACGCATCCTCTATATTTATAGAGGAGAGATTTTGGCCTGTAAATTATTTTTGAATTTCTGGGTTTTTTTTAGTGAAATATATCTAGGGAAACATGGTAAAACATAATATCAAATATTGGCTCCGTACGATATGCCGTTCTTGAGATACATTGACTTAAAGGTACCAAATTCCAAATTTTGGTACCTCCATATCTCCCTCAAAAATTAATTTTTTTTTGTTCGAAATTTCACAATTAGACATCATTTTTAATGCTTATTACGTATAAACAATAAAATCCAGCAAAAAAAAAAATTCAATCTCCAGATTTGGGATATCGTCGAAAATGATACTTTTTACCCCAAATTTTACCTCTTTGGAGCGACATATCTCGCTACAGAAAACGAAATTCAAAACAATTCAAAAATGCTCCCGGGGTAATTAATTTCTCTACATTTTAAGACTATTTTCAAAGAAATCTGACAACTTTGAGAATGAAAAACCTTTGACAAACCTTTTTTTGGGATTTTCTATTTTTGTAAAAATTTCGACTTTGAGAATAAATAGATATATGAAGATGTCAAAATATTTATATAGTTTCTTTGGCAAAGTTATTCATAAAATAATTCTCTATCAAATGACGTTAAGCATGATTTGATAGAACCACCCTGTCCCGAGATATAGTGATTTAAAAAATCTACCAAATTTTTGGCAAAAAAATTTTTTTTGATTTTGAGGTAGAAAAAAAGTACAAAAACGAAAAGCAATCAAAAAAACAAAAAAAGTATATCTGGAGAATTTTGTTGTGAACATTTCAAGGGTATTTTCAAAAAAATCGGATAACTTTGAATATGAGAGAACTAAAAAAAACTTTTTTTGGGAATTTTTTTCTTCGTAAAAATTTTGACTTTGAGACTAAATAAATATATGAATATGTCAAAATATTTATATAGTATCTTTGGCAAAATTATTCAAAAAACAATTCTCTATCAAACGACGTTAAGCATGATTTGATAGAACCACTCTGTCCCGAGATATAGTGATTTAAAAAATTTACCAAATTTTTGCCAAAAAAATTTTTTTTGAATTTGAGGTAAAAAAAAGTACAAAAATGAAAAGCAATCGAAAAAACAAAAAAAGTATATCTCGAGAATTTTGTTGTGAACATTTTGAGATCATAAGCAGCAATATATGTTATACTGTTCTTGAGATATCTGGGGAAATGCTGAAGCATGTTTCCAAAAAAATGTTTAAAAATTCTCTAAAAGTCGTATTTTTTCGAACTTTTATACGACTTAAACATCTATTTTCTATATTATTATGCAATTTAATTTTAAAAATAAGTTTTAGTGATTATTTGATGCCATTTTAATGTAAAAAAGTCGGAACAGTAACATAACAAATGATGGTCAATATTTTCATTTTAAATTAAGAAACAATTTTATACTTTATCTATGATGTCTTATGGATCAAGCATAATGACAAATCAAACAAATTTAGACATTTCAAAAAATTTTGGCGGCGCAAAAGCTGTATTTTTATAATAAATGTCACATTTAATAATATAAACGGGGATGAATTCCTGCGATCTAGAAAAATATAGCAAATCATCAAACGGTAAATGTATTTTTATATATAAATATACACATGCCCTTTAATGACCCTACTTGAGTACTTAATGAAGAAGATGTGACGCGTCAAAAAATTACGCTATAAATAAATTTTTTATAACGCAAAGATACATTTTTGAAATGATTCATGATAAAAATGTTTTACACAAGTCTTTAAACAACACGCAAAATTTTTTTGAAATGAATAAACTGAAGATAATCTTGAGAATCTCGACATTTGTAGCGCATAACCTTCCCATCCCTCTGACCCTTTAAACATTTCAAAGGTATAAACAACTACTCTCATTGTCATTTGTAATTAGTTAAACATATTATTTATAATATTTACTGATAATTGCAAAAAAGCTAATAAATTAAAATTTTTATTTTGATAATCAACAAAACAAAAAAGAATTAAAACAAATCAATGCATAAAACTAAATTTTTTAAAATCTTTCTTGTTTTTTAACCACGCACAAAAAATTAAGATTAAAAAAATCACAAAAATTAGATATCAAATGATATATGATAAAGTGTAAAGCCTAAAAGCAAAATGTTTGAGTAGATTAAGAGAAGCGTCATGTAAAAAAAAGATCAACGAAAATAACATTCAAAATTAGCTTTATACATCTGTCAGGTAAAAGTAAATTTTTTTTAATTAAGCAACTATATCTATATTTTATAAATTTAAAAAAAGAATAAGTGAAGGATAGAGATATATTTTATGTAAAAAATCCCGGCCCTGCGGGCAAGCAACGACGAGCGAAGCGAGGTCGTTGCTTGTTTTCTAGAATCAACATTTGAATAAAAAATAATGATAAAATTTGTTTCATATTTTTGGCGTAGAAATACTGACGTAAAGTTTTTCAAGAAATGTGTAAGAAAGCTGTTAGACCAAGAAATTGGCGGAAAAATAGTATTTTCAATTTTAAAAAATATTTCTTTGAATTTTTTTATAAATAAGATTTTTAAATTATTGTGTTTAAAAAATAATTAAGATTATTCTTTAAGTTTACAAGAAATAAATCCTGATATGTACTTCCATTACAGTTATTTTTACGGAAATTATTAAAATTCCTGCAATTCTCTTTCTATTAATTTAAATTCAATTAATATTTTTATGTATTAATTTTATATACTTTTATTTTACAATCAAACAAATCAACAAGCAATAAATATATTTTAACTTTTTTAACAAGAATGTGCAATGCCATTTGAGAGTTGTGAGTATAGTGGAAAAATTGTTTTACAGAATCAAGTCAGATGGTTGTAAAAAATGTTTTTTTTCTAATTTAGGAAGGAAAATGATTCTCAAAATTTTTGGTCCATAAGTGGTTAAGTTACATTTAAAAAACATCACTTTTATGACACGTTTTTGCATAGTTTGTTAGGAAAAATAACAGTAATTGAGAAACAACTAAAAAATAAAAAGATTTTTAATAAAACGTTGCAATTTTATTTTTTTCAAATATAAATATACCGATACAAGTTGAAATTAATATTAAATAATTAATTAGTGTTTGGACATTATGTTGCGTAAGTGACATTTAAGGAACACGGCGTGATTGTTTGAGTTTAATGTGTATAAATATTGTGTAATTGTGATGACTACTCAGTTCTGTGTTCCCCTTCGTTTGCAACGTTTGTATCTTTTTTTTAAATAAATATATTATTACTAACTTGATTCTAACAATTAGTTTAAATTTTTTAAGGTTTAAAGCACATAAGTATAAAAATTCTCAGCCATAGGCTCTGTCCTCTTCTGTTTAATAAAAAAAATATTTAAATTCACTAACAGTGATTATATAGTTGAGGGAGATGGGAAGAAAACGGAAAAGTACCACATAGAAAAAAACGTTTATTTATCGCCGTAAAGGATTATTTCTTGTTTACAGTTAATTTTCTATCCTATGAAAAAAATATTTAAATTTTTAGATAATTAAAAACTTAATTTTGACCACTATTGCAATGTGACTGAATTTTTCCTGCAAAAAGTTAATAAAAATAAGTTGTTGTCAAAAAATGCTGTGCGTTATAGTTAGATGTGTATCTGTTTAAGAATCTTCTGAACATGGAATATAAGAACATGTTATGATAACTACTATATATTTTTATGTTGTAACACTTCGCGTAAAAATAAAACATCCTTTAAATCATAAATCGTTATCTATAATTAGGAATATGGGAGACTTCTTCTTTGGGCACCCGAGATTACAAAATGTTCAATCAAAAGATCAAGTAATTTGTTAAACATCCAAAAAGGTACACAACATTATATTTTTTAATTTAATAAATACATAATTGATGTTGCATAAAATTAATAGCCATGAATTTTTTAAAACATCGTGTATCTTAATACATTATTCAAATTACCATAGTTAAATTTATAAAGAACAAGCCCAATATATTCTATATTGACTTTGAAGTCAAATCATAGTATATCCACACATAATGTTTTTACTGTTTCTTATTAGAAAATAGTTTTAAAACTACATTATTTGTTTTTAAATACTTTTTATAATTATAATATAAAAAACTATCTATGTAAAAAAAAATTAAATGAAATATTATCAAATATTTGATATTATTTTTATCTTTAGGTAAACTTTTTAATTTTAATTAAGTAAAATTATAAAGTGCAATTACTACTCATTATTCCAATTTGTTTTTTAAATTTGGCGATTTTTATTACTTAAAATATCATAAAAATATGTTGTAAATATAAACAATGCAAGCCACAAAATATTTATTAAGCATTAAAAAATTAAAAACACAGTCAAAATGTAGTTACCAACACTTAATGATAGAAATTTCTGCATACAATTAAATTATCATTTTATAACACAACCTGTTATTAATAAAAATATAAGAAATTTTTTTGTATTCAAAAAAAATATATATGTTTAAAGAATTTTTCAGTGTGACCAATTATATTTTTTCAAAATCAGTTCTGTAAATAAAATTATAATGATTCAATAAAGCTTTATTTACTCTACTGATAAAACTTTTTTGGAATTTCTTGTTATGCTTTAATTATTTTTGGAAATCGAACTTTCTGCAAAAATTATTATTTTGTTTTTTTTACGGCAATTGCATAATTGTGTTAATAGACATTATTATGTATTTTATTTCAGAATGATACATAAAAAAAGTAACTTTTAATATTAAGATAAATCATGTTAATAATTTTTCATATGAAAAAGTCATATTAATTGAAATACAAAGAGAAAGTTTAAAAATTAAGAGATGCAGTTAAACCAAAACTTTAACTGAAATTAAAGACTAAAGATATTATCGGTTTAATCTATAAAATAAGTATAAAACAAAATTTTACTCTAAGTATAAGAAAAATTAATAATGTTTAAAAGTGAAAAATTATATTTGTAAAACTCTGTAAGAAATTTTTAATTTATAATAAAGCTTCTATAACACTTGTAAAAAGTGTTTGAAAGAATACTACAACATTAAAGTTTTTCTATCGAAAACATTCATGGAATAAAATATTATTATTAAAAAATATTTAGATAAACTATTCTTAAATATTTAATTTTTATGTTATGCAGCATAAATTTCAAAAATTTTTACTATATAAAGATGAAAAAAAATCATTTAGCAATATACAATAATGAAATTTAATATTAATAGCTTTGGTAAATTCAATTTATTCTTATTAATTAATATCATTTATATTCTAAGTAATAAAGCAGTTGAAATTCAAGGTAAGGAGGAAATGACATTCGCTTGTCCATGGGTAAGCGAAATGGCATTTTTAAAGTTCTGACTTATTCATGGTTAGCGAAACAGCAATTTTTTACAACATACAAATTATGGACAAGCGAAAAGACATTTTTTTTATTTTGTATTAACATAGTTTCATAGTATAACTACCCATTTTTTATGACTTTTTCGAAAAATATATACCAGTTTCATTCATTTTTTTATAAACCTAGAGCATTGCATTCCAGAAGAATGCGTTGCTGTCATTAATCACCGCATATAGGAAATGAATATAAACAGTCTACGAATGGAACTTAGAAAAAATTGCTTGCCCAAATTTTGTATGAAAAAAATTTTTTATTATTTCGCTTGTCTATGGATAACCTATGGGCAAGCGAAATGGCATTTAAAAAAAAAGAAAAAGTTTAGGTAACCATAAACAAGTGAATGTCCACCGTCTTCTTTAACTCGACTTTTTATACAGTTTATTTTAAGGTAAATCGTTGAAAGATTATTGTCCGACAAAATTTGATAAACATGGATGGCCATGTTTAACTAATAGTATTGTAAAAGAAGTATGTGAATGTGACGAAAAGTTAAAATTATATTTTAAAAATTATTACTTCTGGGAAACAGATGTAATAGGACTATCTCATAATAATAATGAAAGAAAATATAATATTCAGTTTAAATTTTTATCTTCGAAAAATTATGACAATTATGATTTACAAAAAATACTTTACTTTGATTTTACATCAACCCTAAATAATTCAACTTTGAAATGTTCTTATAAAATTAGTAAGTTTAAACGAAATATTTTATTAGTGAATATTTAATATAAAATTATATTATCCCAATAATATTTACTAGTTAATATCAATGATTTTTTAAATTAATTAAGCACAACGATTAGAAAAAATAATTCTAAGTAAAAAAAATGTATATTAAAAATCTAAAAGAAACATTTACTCTAGAATAAAAATTCTATAACATATTAAAATACTTAAATTTTTTTACTGTTTCATAGATTTTTTTTTACCAATAATGAACATATAAATATAAGAATCTTTAAATAAATAACTAATTTTTAGATAATTTTTTTGGGTAAAGAAATCATATGTTAAGTATCTACTAAAATCGGGGTGACAGAGATTATTTAAACACATATTTTTGTTATAGTACCATTGTTTTTACTTTAACTTTGTAATATATTATGTGAATATATAAAACTTTAAATTATTTTTTCATATTAAAACATCACTAAAGCTTTTGTTCTTATCATACAAATGTGATATTATACCATATTGTATTTATGAATATAAAAATTATTTATCAGAAATTCTGTTATAAGATCGTAATACTAAAATAATATAATAAATTTTTACACTTTAGATATTTTTATAAAACATATGTAATTTTTTTTATAAGAAAAACAATTAATATGATTTTTGTAAATAGTGGGAAATTACTTTTTTTTTCCTATCTATTTTTAAAACATCATGTAAGAAAAAAGATTATTTAGCTTACACGTAAATAAATTTTTTGATCAATAACTTTAACATATTTAATTTAGATTATTAATTAGCGTCACTTAAATTTTAATTATTAATTCATTGACAACTATAGTTATTTTTTAAAAAAAAATAATATTAGTCTATATTAGTTTGTTAATTTTTTAAGTGGTTTTATAAAGTCTCTTAGTTTTTTTTTTTATTTTTTTTTTGATTATACCTCATACTCGATACGTGGTTTTTAATGTGTTTAAATAGTTGATAGTTTAGGTATTTGTCTAACAAAAAAAATCAAATACAACTTGACTTTTTATACAGTTTATTTTTAAGATAATAACTATTACAAGATGTGTACTAAAAAAGTTGATTCAAAAGGATATACAATTCCTAGTGATATTGATGTAATCACAAAATGTAAAAATAATCAAAAATTACCTGAACGTCTTCGCATTCATGATTTAAATGTAGAAAACATTGGTTATTATGAACTACCAGGTGTTACAGTTGTGGAATATAAAATTAGAGAGATAAAAAATAAAAATAATTGTTATTATCGAGAATATTGGATTACAAATGGAAGTAATATGAGTGTTTGTATGATTCCTTACTGTAAGTTAAAATAGAAAAATCTATTTGGGAATATTTAATAAAAAATTAAAATATATCAGTAACATTTATTAATTATTATCAAAGTTTTTTCTAAATAGTTTAAACACAACAATTGTAAAAAAATTAATTTTAAGTACAAAGAAACAAATTAATATTCGAAATCTAAAAAAATATCTATTAGGAAATAATAATTTTATAACATGTTGAAATAGTTTAATTTTTTAGCAGTTTTATAAGATTTTTTTATTAATAGTCTACACAAAGAGCTAAAAGTCTTAAAAACTATTCGACTTTAAGTAATATTTTAAGATAAAAACAGCATGTTTTAAGTGTTTATTAAAATTGGGGTTACAGAGATAATTTTAATACATAATTTAGATACTAGGTCGTTGTTTTTACATTAACTTTTTATTATATCATATGAATACATAAGAATTTAAAATTATCCTTTATATTAAGCACTAATAATTTTATTATTCTTAATGTATAAATGTGATAATATGTCATTATTTAACTGAGAAAAAAAAAATTTTTTTGTCATAGGTTCTGTTATGAAATCGTAATTCTAAATAATGCAATAAATTTTAATACTTTATGTATTTTTTAAAAAAAATGTTTATTTTTTATATAAAAGAAATTGATATTATTTTTAAATTAATGAGAAAAAAATTTTTTAATATATTTTTAAGGCATCAAAAATATAAAGAAAAATTATTAAGCTATATACAATAGTAAAATTTTTAATTTTTTTCTTTATTAAAGGTATTTAGTATTAATTATATTTAATTTTTAATCATTAACGACAACGATTTTTTTTGAGAAAAAAAATAATATTAGTCTTAATTAATTTATTAGTGATTTAAAGTGTTTTTATGTTCTCTTTTTGTTGTTTTATTTTTTTTTTGACAGCTGCCCATATTTGGTCCGTAGTCGTCGATCTTAAAAATAGTTAGTAGCTCAAGTAATAGTCAGACATAAAAATTAAATACAAGTCAACTTTTTATACAGTTTATTTTTAAGATACTGATTATTCTGAACGATGTAAGCCAAAATATGATTCAGAAGGGTATATAATTCCTGATGATTATGATATAATCAAAACATGTAATAAAACATTTCCTGGAATCTTTTTCAATAAAGATTTAGAAGTAAAATACCTTAGTAATTATAAACTAGGTAATTATAAAATTTTGGAATATCAATTTAAAAGAAAGAACAACAAAGCAAAAAATGAGTGCATTTATCGAGAATTTTGGGTCAAAGAAAATAATACAAAGTTCGATTGTAAACTTCCTGAGCGTAAGTTTAAATAGACAAATTTATTCGAAAATATTTAATAAAAAGTTAAAATATATTAATAATATTTACCAGTTAATATTAGTTTTTTTTTTTAATTAATTAAACATAAAAATTAGAAAAAGATAGTCTAAACTACAAAGAGACAAATTAACATAAAAATATAGAAAATTATTTATTAAGAAATAAAAATTCTATACCGTATTCAATTTTTTTATTGTTTAACATTTTTAAAAGACTTTTTTATTACTATTCTAAATAAAGAGCTAAAAGTCTGAAAAATATTCAATTTTTGACAATATTTTATGATAAATAAAGCATATATTAAGTGTTTACTAAAGTCGGGTTATAGAGATGATTTTAATGCATATTTTTTGTAGAACCATTTTTCTACGTTAATCTTTTATTATATTATATTAGTACATAAGAACTCTAAATTATCTTTTTATATTAAGCACTAATAACTTTACTGTTGTTAGTATATAATATAAGATATTAGTAATACAATAAGTTTATTGATGACAAATAAAAACAAATAGATAATATACAGTTACCATCTCACACTTATATATAATGACATAATCATAATAACAATCATTTTATTCGTTCGACAAAAACAAATCTTAACACTTTACCATTAATGTGGTAATATATAATTATTTATCTAAGAAGACAAAAACTTTTTACATACGTTCAGTTATAGAATTTTAGTTCTAAATAATGCAATAAATTAGTACACTTTAGGTATTTTTACAAAATAAATGCTTATTTCTTCTATGAAAAACAATTAATGTTATTTCTTTTATTAATGGAAAAAAGTTTTTTTATTTATTTTTAAAACAATATAAAGATGAAGAAAAATTGTTAGGCATATACAATAATGAAAATTTCAATTAATATTTCTTTTATTTATTCTTAGTGTCACTGTTATTCTAATTATTAACCTATTGACGATTACGATTTTTTTTTGAAGAAAATAATATTAGTCCATACCAGTTTATTGATGATTTTAAGTAGTGCTATATAGTTTTTTGATTTTTTTTGACTGTGTCTCATAATCAGATACGCAGTTGCCATTGTGTTAAAGTAGTTAGTAGCTCATGTAATTGTCTAGCTAAAAAATTAACTACAGTACGACTATTTATTTAATTTTTTTAAGAAAATGAAGGAAATAGAAAATGCCATCTAAAACTTGATAAAGATGGATATCCAATTCCCGATTATAATGAAGTAAATACAACATGTAAAAGTGCATTTAAGTGGTATCAAATAAGATATCATTATGTCAGTTCTATAAAATTTTGTACTGATCGGAATATTCATAGTCAAAAAAGAAAACAAAAATTATATCTTCTTTCTTTCACACGTCTTCCAAAAAAAATTGATGATCCGATGTATCTTGTAGAAAACTATGATTTTATAGTATCATATGATGTGAAACTAAATGATTTAAAAGCTACTTGTTCTATTTTTGAATGTAAGTTTAAATAAAATAATTTATTTGGGAATATTTAATATAAAAATGTTATTCTGTTAATAACATTTTTTATTTAATTAATTAAATACAAAAATAATAAAAAATTAATTTTATGTAAAGGGAAACAAAACAATATTAAAAATCTAAAAAAATATTTATTGGGATGTGATAATTCTTTAACATATTGAAATATTTTAATTTTTTCACACTTTTATAGATTTTTGTCAAAAATCTATATACATAGTTACAAGTCTTAAAAATTAGTCGATTTTTAGGCAATATCTTTAGATAAAAAGAACATTTATTAGGTGTCTACTAAACTCAAGGTGACAAAAATAATTTGAATTCATATTTTTGTTGTAGAACCATTGTTTTTACTTTAACTTTGTATTTTATCATATGAGTATATAAGAACTTAAAAGTATTTTTTTATGTTAAAACACTAGTAACTTTACTGTTCTTACCTTATAAAAGTAGTAATATGTTATTATTTATCTAAAAAGACGAAAACTTTTATCATAGCTTTTGTTACGTAATCGTAATTTTAAATAATTTACAAAATATTTACACTAAAGGTATTTTTACTAAACAAATGAAAATTTCTTAAAAAGAAAAGTAACTATTATGATTTTCATTAATAATAAAAAATTTTTTTTCTATCTATTTTAATGACATTTTATAAGGCAGAAAAAATATATTTAGTATATACGTAAATAACTTTTTAATTAATAGCTTAAAAATATTCAATTTATATTATTAACTAATTTCACTTATGCTCTAATTATTAATTTATAGATGACCATGATTATATTTGGGGAAAAAATAGTATTAGTCTATATTACTTTATTAATTATTTTAAGTTGTTTTATATAGTCTTTTAGTTCTTTTACTTTTTTTGACTGTATATCATATTTCACAGGCTGCCAACAATGTGTTAAAGTATTAATAACTCTGGTAATTGTCTGACTAAAAAATTATACTTTAATTCCATTTTTATATAGTTTATTTTAAGCTTCTGTATATGATCAATTATGTGGTTTAAAAATCAAATATCCAATACGGATTTATTAACCGTAAGTTGTAATAAAAAAATTAATTTGGCAATATTTAATATAAAATTATATTATATTAATAATATTTATTATTTAATATCAATGTTTTTTTAATTAATTAAAAAAAATATAAGAAAAAATTAGTTTTTTAGTAAAAAAGAAACAAAATAATATTAAAAATAAAAAAAAAACATCTATTTACTATAAATAATTTTATAACATTAATTAAATACTTTAATTTTTTCACAGTTTTATAGATTTTTTTATCAATAATCTACATATAGATCTAGAAATCTTAAAAACTATTCGATTTTAAGAAATATTTTAAGATAAATAGAGCATATATTAAGTGTTTATTAAAGTCGGGGTTACAGAGATAATTTTAATACATATTTTTGATGTTACACCATTGCTTTTACACAATCTTTCTTTTATATTATATGAATACATAAGAAGTTAAAATCATTTTTTATATTAAGCATTAATAACTTTATTGTTCTTAGTATATAATTGTAATAATATATTATTTAACTAAAAAGATGGAAATTTTTTGTCATAGGTTCTGTTATGAAATCATAATTCTAAATAATGCAATAAATTTTAGTACTTTACGTGTTTTTATAAAACAAATATTATTTCTTATATGAAAAGAAATTATTATGAGTTTTATTAATAGTGTAAAATTATTTTTTCTTCACCTGTTTTAGAAACGTCATGAGTATAAAAAAAATTATTGGGCTATATAAACTAATAAAATTTTTAACTAATACCTTTTTTAAATAAGATTTATTTTTAGTATTTAGTATCACTTATATTCAATTTAGTAAGCCACTCACGATCATAGTTCCTTATGTAGAAAAAAGTTAGTTTATAATAGTTTTTAATTTTTTTAATTGGTTTTATAAGTCTTTTAGCTCATTTATTTTTTTAACTATGCCTTATACTTGATCCCTGGTCATTAGTGTATTTAATTAGTTAATAGATCAGGTAATTTTGTAACTAAAATATTAACTACAATTTGACTTTTCTTTACAAATTTTTTTAGCTGATGAAATGTATGGAAAATGTTTATAAGGAGTTGATCAAAATGAAATTCAAATCGCTGTTGAAGATCACACTCAAAAACAAAATCTGTAATTTTAGTTTCACAATTATTGTTACAGTGATATATAATTTTTAAATAAAATATTATTTATTTTTTTCTGTAAAAAAATTAAATATTTTTATATTTATTAATAAGAAAATAATACCAAATCTTTAGCAAAATTTCTAGTAAAGTGAGTCACAAAGTAAAGTAAAAAATAAAGAAAAAATATTTAATAAATAAAAAAAATTACACTTTTAAAAAAAAGATATTTAATAGATTTTATTAAGTGGATAATTTTTTTTTATTTTTGTATATTGATTTTAACAACAATATTCAGTTAGTAAGAATACATTTCTCTTATCGAATGTTTCATTTGTACTTTAATTATTTATACCTGAAGCTCTTTTCTTTTATGCAAAGAACTATCTAAAACCATGGAAAAAACATTATCCCAAAATTTACTCTTTGCCTTTTATTAGGTTGTCCCAGCCAAAATGACTATTTTTTACCCTAATTTTTAAATATACATAACTTTTTTAAAAATAAATATTTTTATTCAAAATGAGAACCATTACAATCTGCACATTGTTGTCAACGAAATACAGTCCTATTGATTCCATATTCATAGAAATCTGGGCTTCTATATTCAATGAAAGCTTCAAAGGCAGTTTTAAGGTCCTCATCGTTCCTGAAGATTTTCTATGTTAAGGATTTGTTGAGATGTTTGAAAAAGTGTAAATCTGTTAGAGCAAGGTCAGATGTATATGCAGGATGAAGTAGAGTTTTATACTCTTATTCTCTCAATTTCTAGAAAGTCATTTTTGAAATATGCGGTCTTGCACTATAATAACGAAGGATTACTTCTTTTTCATTGGCTACTGTAGGTATTTTTCATAACAATTTTTAACTTATTTCTACATGTTTTTTACAGTTGGACGTGAAATTATGCTTTCAACAGGTTTCACGAATTTATAATGGATGACACATGCACTAGACAACCGAA
Source organism: Strongyloides papillosus (assembly GCA_005656395.1). Lineage (NCBI taxonomy): Eukaryota > Metazoa > Nematoda > Chromadorea > Rhabditida > Strongyloididae > Strongyloides > Strongyloides papillosus. The sequence continues at coordinate 109,103 of SRSI01000016.1, forward strand.
AAGTCATCAGAACCTTTTTTGTAATACTTTGGGTATCAGAAAGTGTTTCAGAGCTTCATCTTTGTTCAACCATTGTCCAGTTCGTTTAAAATTGTCGTAAAGAATCGGCTTTTCAACATAGGTAGCAAGACGTCCAAAAAATGGGTCATTTTTGTTTCTCAAAATGAGGAGAGAACAAACTTAATAGCGACAAAATTTTTGATATTCATTTAATTTGTGATGTACCCATTTGTCGAGCTTTCTGTCTTTTTTCTTTTCTTTAAGTGATGGGAAATTGTTGATTTGAATACATTTAACTCTTCTGCAAGTTTTTTAAAATATTGTGCGTTGATTGGCTTCAACAGCTTTTCGTAATTCACCGTTGTCCAGAACAGACTCAGGTCTTCTACGCTCTTCGTTTTCGAGATTCTCATTGCCTACTTTGAATTTATTAACCTATCTTTGCATATTAGAAACATTTATAAGATTCTCTCCGAAAGATTCATTAATTTTCTGGGTTGTTTTTGCAACATTATTACCACGTTTGAAATCATAAAGTATAGTATTACGAATATCACGTTTTGACAGCATTGTTTGTTTGTAAATTAAGGTAATGATAAAGAGTGCTCACGGCAATGATATTTATATCATCATGTAGAAGAGATTTAGGAGAATCTAATAGTTTTTTTTATACCAAAACATAGCTAGTCACTTGAGAAAACACGTATCAAACAACCTGTATCGAAAAATAGTCATTTTAGATGGGACAATCTAATATTTATAGAAGATTCTCATCTTGTTATATATAATACACATTGATATGCAGCCACTATGTAAACTTTTATGCAGGAAAACGTTATGCTATAAAAAGTTTAATAAACCGTTAAATTTTAATATTTTTCTTCGGAAATTTGACAAATCTTCTTGACCGTAGTACAGATTCTCATGATATTTCTATTAATTTTAAAAATATCTTATTTGGTAACATAAAGATATTTTGATGATTTTATAGTATATAAAGAGACAATATAATAATATCCCACTATTTATTAAAAACATTGTAATCATTTTAAGTCATCAATATATTATTACTATTTTAAGCAAAATTTAATTTGAACTGGACCCCTCCAATTAGTCAAAAGAAAGTTAGATAATTAGTAAAGATTTATTTAACGATAACAAATAAATAGTTAGACAATTAATTTAAATTAAAATTACCAATAACCCTCTAAAATTATAAAATTTAATAAATATGGTGAAATAATAATAAATTCTATGACGCCCGCGATTTCATCATTTAAAAATAAATACCATTTTCATCAATTTTTCCTCGTATTTATACTCATTTTCTTATACCATACATTATTCCAATCTTACTTTTAGAAGTAGAAAAAGCTAAAAGTATAAATCTATGGGAAGGACCAAGACGTAAGATCTTCGGTAAGTAAAAAATTTAAACTAATTAGTAATTGTTTCATAGTTTTTTATTATTGTGCTTGATTCAAATAAAGTGTATAATTTCCTAGATATAATATCACACTTAAAATATTATACTATTGCAAACATTTAAAATATTTACATTACAAATTTTCTCATCAAGGGACAAGCATAAAATTTAGTGACATTAAATAATGAATATATATGACTCCATTACTTCATACTATTTAGTGAATTATTAATTTTTGTACATAAACTTTATGTAGAAGCAATTTAACTTTTAAACCTAAAATATTATATGTTAATACAAAAATTAAACGACATTTAACCAAAATAATTAATAGACTTTGATTTGTTGTTGTCTTCTATTTGGTAGGGGACACGTAAACTCACCACTGCTATTTTGCATTTTTCGACATTGAAAAAACATGTATTAACAACGAGTTTTTTGTATTGTAATGTGTCTTAATTGTATAAATATTATAGTTATGCGATATTTTCTTATCTTATTTACTTTTATAATCTTTTATTGTATATGAATTATGCAATAATGTGAAATTTTAAAAATGAAGAGAATTTTCAAGAATGGCAATATTTTATGATACAAATATATATTAATGTATTATGAAGACATTAATAGAAAAAAATATTAATAAGTTGGCCATTGATAAGAGATAGTTTTAAGTAATAATTAGAATAATAATAAATAGTAATATTAATAAAATTTCTTCTATCTTTTATTTTTATAGTATGACCATTATTAAAATTACAAGAACTTAAATGTTTAGTATAAAGAGTTTAGAAATAAGCTATCTGTTAAAATTATTGCAACTTCTATCAATTTTTTTTTTAAATTTTACAAATATACAATCATGCCCTAAATAATAAATTTACATTTAACTTGTAAAATTGGTTTTTTATTTACTATCTTTGAACATGCTTAAAATTTGAAAACCTTTATATAATAGAATCTTTTTCATAATAAATTAATGTTTTCATAGAATTTTAAAACTTAGTATTTGGACAAAAAATAAAGTGAATTTCTTAATTACTATCATTCACAAACAATATCAAATAAGAATAAATGTTTGTTATTAGTACTTATACGTACTAATGTAACTTTTATTGTTATCCTTATTGTAAATTTTAAATAAGATAAATAAAATATTTCCAGTATAGTAATTTATGTAACTTTATTAAAATATTCATTAATTATACTTTGTTTACTCTTATTTACTTAATGATATCAGTAGTACTATGTAAAACAATTAATTAATTGCATTAACCTCTTATACTTCTATTTTGCATTTTTTTGTTCCTCTATATATTACCTTATAATCAGTACTATTAATTAAACTATAATGCTATTTTGCATTTTTATACACTGTACGATGTCTATTCTGCATTTTTATATACTGCACGGTGTCTATTTTGCATTTTTATATACTGCACGGTGTCTATTTTGCATTTTTATACACTATTATGTAAATTACAAAGTAATTTTACTCCAATTTTACGTATATTACAGTATTAAAACAGGTGTCGAAAAATGCAAAATAGGCTTTTTAACTTGTTAATAATTTCCATACAAACTAGTGGTGACTTTACGTGCTCCCATTTGGTATTTAATAAGTCTTCCTGAAACGAATTTACATTTGATAAAAACGTATATTCATAAATTGTTGTCTCTTTGGAAAAAGAGATATATGGAATTGATCTGCTTATAAATTAATTTAAATCACTTGGATTGTACATTTATCTATAAACAATCATAACAAACTGTTTAAATAAGTAACAGCAAGCTAATAATAACACAATATCGATTTAATGTTTAGATCAGTTGTATAAATATTGCATGTAAAATGGATTTAAATATTTCTATATAATAAAAAAATCTTTAAAGAGTAATTAATTTTAAAATAATTTATATATACAAAATATTTATACTTCATCAAAATTAAATAAAACTAAATAGTATTCATAATGTTCAAGGATTTACAATATACAGGATAAAAAAATATATAACGAGACTATAGCACAACTGGTAAATGTATCGCGTATAAGCAGAATAATTAGTAAAAATTACTGTAATTAGTTATGATTAATATTAAATTAAGAATATATCTTAATTTAGTCGATCGATATAACTCTCTATTTTTGTCTAGACTTTAGAAAAGTAGTAGTCGAAGAAAAATCAAGACAAGAAAAAGAATACTTTATCAGACATAAACATACACAGTCTAACAGACTTTCATTTTGTATTCTAGTAAGATTTTAGACTAAATTTAAAGTGTTAAATTGTAAATTTTGGAACCCCTTGTGAGTTCTCGCAATCCATCTGAATTATAATTTTCGCTGGAAACATCTTATAAAAAAATGTTCAAATAACTTTAAAATTAGGATTTAAGAATTAATTTTCTCTTGTCCATGTCCTACATTTATCTAGATATCAATTTTTTGCTTCCATCTAATTTTAGCCATTCTATTTTTATTTTTGTTCCCATAGTTCTAAAAAAATTGATTAAAGAAAAAAATTGTTAAGGAAATTGATCAACGAGAGAATGAATATAGAAAAACTCATAAGGAAATAAACAGCCAACGATTAAGCAATATTACATCGTGAGAAATTGATAAGAAAATAAAAATATTAAACATGTAGAATATCCGCTGATAATCAAAACATCTAAAAGGTATAAATACAAAGAAAATTTACCAGAATTATAAACCAACATATTTAATTATTTTTGAAAATAACGTTTACTATGCAATTTATTAATTTTTTCAACCCATATTATTATTACTAAAGTAGATTTGTATTCCTATAATATATTTTTTATTGGTAAAAAGACAACTAAGGAAATGTAAGTTGGAAAATTTATTTGGTCTGAAACTTTAAGATACAATCATAGCAGTGAGCCAAAGATGGGAAAATTGATTGTTACAAACCTCTGATAATGTCTTGATAGGAAATTTTCTTCACCTTCAAGTAAATTGAGGACCAACACCAGAAAAATTTAACTATAAATACCGCGAATTAAGAAAGATCAATCAGTTTTATTATCTCTAAGAATGTAAGGTTTGGTATTCTGAAAATATCCATTATTATAATTGTTATTATTATATGAATTGTAGTTTTTTGTCATCACATGTGGTGAAATAAAAGAAACATATATATGTAAAATATTGTAATTTCCACCTCTTTTTACTCGGTAGCTACAAGCTACAACGGAATCAATTTATGGATTTATGAGTGACAACGCGAATACATGCAAAAAGGCATATGCATTATGCCGTGAAAAAAGTAATAGATTAAGAAAAACAGAAGCAGAAAGAATTTATTTAACCTATTCCTGTATAGCTCACATTGGGGGCAATATATCTAAAAAAATTGGAAATTTACTATCTAATTCTGTAACAGGTGAAAAAACATTAACATTCGTCAAGCAAGTCTCCAAGGAACTATGCCTTAGAAGTGTAGCCTATCATCCTCCAGCTTCGGCCTTTAAAATATTTACAAATAATAGAGTATCAGGTAAAAAGAAAGAAGCTAAACTTAATATAAGGCCAGAAGTGAAAATATCCTCTGTTGCAGGAAACTGATTACAAGTCTATGGTGTAATCTGTCAAGAAATTATACATGGATACAATGAACTTCTAGAATTTCCAAGAAAGTATTAATCAATTTACCCTATTTTCAAAGAAATATAAGTATGTTAACAACGAAGGAAGTTTTAAATACAATGGTATTTACAGCATACTTACATTGGTTACTCGTTTATTTCATAATAAGAGTCATCGAATTATCACGTATCGACGACTTTTTTAGTTATTTTAAACATCTAACTGAGGATATCGAGTAAGAACAATTTAAAAAACTTCCTGACATTGAAGTAATTGTGGAAATATAAACAAAAAGACATTAAGGCAAAACCGTAATGTTTTATAAAGACAATGGTGTTATAAGAAATTAATACAGAAAATCCAAGCATATAGGCTGACATAATTTCATACTAGACAGATTTATTTTCCAATACAATTTTTGATTTGTATTTACTTGTTTAAATAAAACTTATTTCATTATCAACATAATTGAAAAAGTAATCGGAAATAAATTTGGTTCTTTTAAATACGGCCTATTTAGGATACTCTCGAAACTGATTAAAGAAACATTTGAAGATAAAAACAATAGTACTGAGGCAAAAGAAATGCAAAGTGTTTTAAAGGAATCAGTTAAAGAAGTCAAAAGTAAATGCCTAGATGTCTATAAAACGTAGTGTTCATCCAAGAAAATCTTGAAATTTAATGTTAAAAATAAACATAAATAGGAAGATGAGTCATCAATATTAATAATGTTTAGATTTCCGAAGAGAAATAAAAATATTATGGAAACGAATGATGTATGAATTGCAGGTTGATATCAAGAGAATGCAGAATATACCGGAGACATACATAATTTACACACTCTATAATCTTTTTATTGTAATTAATATAAATAAAATATTATTTCCTCATTTGTGTTTCATCATTTACTAAAAATCATATTGCACTATGAATTCCTAGTCATAACAGAAATAATAAAAAAGGACTAATAAAACCATGGCTGTAGAATTAAATCTTAGACAATTATTGTTGTAGAAGTCGAGTATCTGTTTGAATTTAATTTAATAAAAGATATAATAAGACTTTATCGAAATAAACAATATATACAATAAATAACTTTATTTTAGATATTTTAATAAATTTTATATTTTACTTTAATCCAATTTGTTTCTTCTTTTATATCGTTTTGTCTAGTTGGTTAGAAATAGACACATAGATTAAGTAACTTTATTTAAGAACACGTATAATAGAAAATATAACTTATAAAGATTTTTTTTATGATTATTATGATAGTTAAATTCTTGGATCCTTTTTATACTAGAATTGTGATATCCAATTTTCCAGGTTCTTGAGAATGTTTTTTGTTATCATTCTTCATGATTCATTTTTATTTTTAGGGAAGTGCCCAACATCTTTTTTTTTCGGACTTGCTGTTCTCAGCTATATTAAGATTGTGTGTTTTTTTTAATGTAATATATAAATGTTCAAAACTGATGGTCTTCATTATTTACTTTAACCATGTCTCGTTGTGTCTGTGAAAGAGTGTTTGAACACAGCTTAGATTAAAGTTTTATTAGCAAAAACACGTATAAATTACAATGGGAAAATATATTTTACATAAATTATATATTTAATAATTTTTTCTGCTCTTTTATAACATTTCGACTTCCATTAGTTTTGAGAAAGTAGTTTCTTATTTTATTTTGATTTCAAGAGCGTGTTCATTGCGTCTCCCTTCCTAGTAGTTGATGTCCTCAGCAATTTTGAAAGGTATTTCTTCTTTTATAGTATATATAGAAGAAAGCATGATGATAACCACTTTAACTATGTCATTGGCTAGCGAAATTGAGAAGATTGCCCTGTATTCTTTCTTGGTGATGATGTTTAACATAATTTGTAAGTAACTGCATTTAATTGTTAGATTCTATTTTTCTAGCTCTTTTATGTGAAATTGGTTTGTTCTATTTTGAGAATTACGTTATTTCAAAGAAGAGGGATCAACTTATCGTGACTCAGTTCCCATTCCTACGGAGGCTTTGCCTGGTGACCCCAGATCGCTATTCCCATTACCAAAGTATAAATGTGCAAATAGATTTATTGGCTAATAAAAACCAATTAAAACAATACAAAAGATAAAATTTAACTATATGAGAAAGTTTTCTCATTTATATATTCATTTTCTTCTTTTATTTTTCCCAGTGATACTTTATTTGTAAAATACTTTTAAGTTTTTGTACTGATGGGTGTTGATTTGTTTTTTATTTTGTTTAATTAAACTATATTTCCTTAATGCAATATTATTTATCTACAACATTCCCCCCATTTTCCTTATTGACCGGTTTACCAATGAATTTCTTCAATTGTGAGACGTGGCACCATTCACTTCCTCTCTGTTTATTAATTAAGCAACGTTGTTATTTATTTGTCTCCATAATCTGAAATGGTGTTTCCCAAGGACTTTTGCTTCCCCTTTTATCCACTGTCCTTCTTCTTAGAACCCATTCACCTGGTCTGATGTCTATCGGGAATTCTTTTACCTTTTTCCAGGATTCTTTATGATTGTTTACCCATATTTCCTGTAGGTAATTGATTTGTATCTTCCATTCTTTTAAATCATCTTTATATATTGATGTAGTGATCGTATTACTTATGTTAACAAGTATCTCCGTGTTTCTTCCAAACATAAGGTAACTAGGTGTCATGCCTGACTTCGAATGACTGGAATTATTCAAATAGTAAGACGTAATTTCCAATATTTCATCCCATTCTTTACCCGGATATTTCTTTTGAATTGCATAGGTTGCGTAGTGACTGCCTTATATCGAATACACAGACATATTTATTAGAACTTTAATTTAATAACAATACATGGTGCAATAAAATATCAATATTAATTAGCCATTTTTTAATGAACTACTGGACTCCCCACTCTGGGCCTCTTTTCTTCTTCTGATTGGTCACTTTTATCCTTCTCAGATTACGAAATTATTGCGAAATCAAAACATTCTTATTTTGATAGTTAAGTGTTGTTTTGATGTTGAATTTTTCTAGAAGCTTCCATTACATCTCCCTTTCTTTGAAAAGTCATTGTCCTCAATGACCATAATCGTCACTTTTTTCTTGGTATAGCGTTAATCTTTAATTTGTATATATATATAGTCAGAATTTGATGACTTCACTTATTTTACCCATTTTTCATTCTCCATACTCACGATTTTAGTATTTTACAATTTTTCTAATTTGCTAATGTCATTATAGGATTCTTTGGAGAAAATAATTCTCTATTCCATTATAGTTCTTGTCCTCCACATAATGGGTGACTTTTTGGAGATTGTATTTAGGATTCTTTTCCTTCTAGGATTGCTAACTTAGTTGACCTTGTTTTTCTTAGAACGTTATTTCTTCAGAAGAAACAACTCTTCACCGTCATCACAGCAAGTTCAACAACCAATCTTTGTTTCAAGAGATGTTCTCGACGTAAATTCTGCAACGATTCCGTCGGAACCACGTTTTGCACCTTCAATTAATCCAGGTGAATCTCCTTCTAAAGACATAAGTTGGGAGTCGCATTAAAGTTTCCTTTTATCTCATGTGAACTGCATAATTTTATTATATCATTCACAGCGATATGTTTTTGTGTAATTAATTTTATTTGCACTTTTACTTTATAAAGAATTTTTCTATTAAAAATTAAACTCTTTAAATTTAATATTTTTTTTTGAAACTTTGACATATTACTTTAATTATGACGCAGATTTTAATGATATTTATACTTTTTTAAAAATACCTTATATGGGGGAAATTTTTTTTGACGGCACTTTTTTTTTAGTTATGCGATGAATTTTTTATAAGACTTATTTCATTCAAAAGCCATCTTCTCTTCTGTTTACTTACAATTTTTGAGAAAAATCCGTAATAGATTTTTCGAGTTATTTTTATTTTAATGTCTTTTGTCTTTTTATTCGAAAATAAGCCATATTGATTGCTAAATATGTCTTTTTTAAAAACTTTTTATAATTAAAATGGCTACTTAAACATTAAAAGAATATTTACAATTACGTCAGGTACGTTTTCAAAACATAAAAATTGTAAAATAACAATTCAATTGCAAAGTTTACACTAAATTCATGGTTTGCTTATTATAAAAATATCGTAGTAAAAAATTGTCAAACTCTGGTAAAATTATTCGTATTAACAATTTTGTTAATTATTATCTACAATTACTTCAATAAGCGTATAAGATTAAAGTTTCTTGACTACGGTTATAGGGAATAAATGACTAAAATTTGATTTAGCAGTTGGAGAAATTACAATACCAAAATATTCAATGTTTTTTATAATATTTTTATGAATTAATAAATTATTGACAATAAAAAAATACTTTTTATAGTTTCCTGTATTGAAGAAAACAACTTTACCTTACTTAGTAAAAAATTAATATTTTATAATTTTATGTTTCAAAACTTGTATAACGTAATTGTAATCACTTTAAAAATTATAAAGTCAAAGTTTTACATGAGATAAATTTAAAAAAAACAAAAAGTTATCATAGTAATATGGGTAAAATATGTTAAAAATAACAGTAAAATTAAAATAACTCAAAAAATCTATTACGGATTATTCTCAAAATTTGTAGGTAAACAGAAGAGAATATGGGCTTTTGATTGAAATAAGTCTCATAAAAAAATTTATCGCATAACTAAAAAAAATGTCGTCAAAAAAATTTTTTCCATAAAAAACATTTAGTAAAAGAGAAGTAATCCTAACTCTTCTTCTCATTTGGCTTTGTTTTGATCCTGTAAAGAAAATATCCTTTACAGTTAAATATATAAACAAAAGATTTCAAAATAGTTGTCATTTTGTAAAAACACTATGTCATTTTTTTTTTATTGTATTAAGTATTATACTAACTTAATTCCTTTTATTTTAGTGTAAGATTCAAGGGGACGTAGAGGATTCTAATTATATTGTTTATTAGTGTTTAGATTGTACTTTGTGTAGCTAAAAGTAAGTTCCCAAGAATCTTATAATTAACAAATTGTCATTAGGTGGCCATTTTTTTAGCGCTTGTCTTTATATTGTAAAGGTGTATAATAATAAAATATTAGTTTGTGTGTGTGTTAAACCTTCTATACTATCTTTTAACTGAAACTAGGCACCAACAAAACTTAAATAATTTTACTATTTTAAAAAAAATAGATATATTATGAAAAACCACATAATAATTAAAGACGTTTGTCAAATTTTCAAGGAAGAATATTAAATTTAAAGGATTTATTAAACTCTTTATAGCATAATATTTTCCTATATAAAAGTACATATAGTGGCTGCATATCGGTGTGCATTACATAAGGGTAGAAAATAACTCTTTTTTATCAAAATGTTCAATCATCACGTACTTTTTTTGTACTTTCACTTATTTCATTATTGTCTCCAAGAGTTTGTTATTTATTAAAACTTATTTTGTTGTTATTTATCTTTTAATTATACTTTATAAAGAAAGTTATTTGAATAATTTTCGTCTCAAGATCTTTGGTGGTATTCTATGTAGCATATGTTATTAAAATAATATTAAATAAATTTGTTATTAATTAAAACATGTAAATAGGATTAAATTTTTATTTTCATGCTATTATACCAAAAAAAACATGCAAGGATGAAAGGGACAAACTTAGTTAGACTCCTAGCCATTGTGTGTTGGTCCTTGGATGACATCCTCAAAGTAAACCGTCTCTCCTTCAGTTACAAAATATTTGTAGTGTCTTGGGGATCTTATGAACTCCTCGAAGGGGACTCCTAGTATTCCCCTGAGTTGCTCCTCCATGGTCTTGTATACTCTAAAGAAGTCATATTTGATTCTTTCAATGGCGTTGTTTCTGGCTTTTCTGAGGCTATAGATTAGTCTCACTATTTTGGTTTCAAAGGCGTCTTGCAAAATGTCTTGTAGTTCTCTTATCATCATAATGTGCTTCTCCATCGTAAACATTCTTGGATCCCCGTCTGATTCCCAGCCATCGGCTAAATCTATGCAGATATCCAAGGCTTCTCTGACGTAGTCAGTCTGGATTCGTCTTGTAGTAGCCATTTTAGGTTAATAGTTTGGTTCTTTTCTGTTTTGATTGGATATATACTAACCTTTTTTTGTCCTTTTTATATCTTGCCTTGTTTATGGTTTTAAGTTTCGGGTGTTTTCGTTTCTGGAATTTTGTTTATATCTTATCTTGTGATTTTTTTCTGTTTATCCTCCTGATTTTGTTGTTCTTTCCCTGTTTTTTCTTTGATATCCTTTCAGTTGTCATGAACATGTAGATATTTTTGGATTTTCGGTATAAATATTTTCGTATTTCAGTTTTTTGTTTTTTTTCTTTAGTCAAAATCAGAATTTAAATTTCTCACGTATGCAAAAGTTTATGTAGGGGTATTTAAGTTTGTGAATTTATCGTGTTTCTATAATCTATGTACATTACTATATTTTCAGTTTTCCTGTGCAGTTCTTCTAAAGTTGTAAATTAAAAGAAAATTTTTTTTTCCTCAATTAGATGACATCTGGGGCTCCGATCTCCCCCCACCACTACTTGGACTTCTACACCTCTTGGTGGAGTTCATGAATTGGATTTACGTCTTCAGTCCGTTTCCTCCGCGGTTTGCACGGTTAAGTTTTTTCATATTAGTAGCGATAAGATAGTAGTAATGTTGAAAGTTTTGATAAGATTTTTATGAATGGTGCTACTTTTGATATCTCCTAGACTTTTACACAAGTTTTTCTAAAACAATGTCACACGCTTTAGTGTAATGTTTTTCCTTCATTTTATTTTGAAGAGATTCTATTTTTAGGAACTTTTGTTTTGAAAACAGCTTCATTTCACCAAAGCTAAAGGGCTTTTGGTTTAAAACGATTTTGTTTATTCCATGGATTTCAAAATTTATATTTTATATTTCGCAATACTTCACGTGATCTCCAATATTATGATTAAATCCCTACCTATTTTATAATAACTACCTCTTGTATTCTTAGCCTTCTTTTCTGAGTTCTTGTAAAAACAAACACTTTTTGAATTTTCTAAAATATTCTTTTACAGCGCGCTTCTTTTAATGCTTGTTTCCCCAGTCATATCAGAATAGAATTATTGAGAATACGTTACCCATTTATTTCCTATTCATGCCTAGCTTATTTTCTCGGTCTCTTACCGTTGCTCCAAGACACTTACCTGGTAGAAGAACTATGGCATGCACGCTTTCTCCGAGGATCATGTTCTTCTTATTTGTTGTTTCAAATCCTTATTTGTCCCAGTTCAAGCTATTCGTCAACAGCCAGTTTTTTTACCTTAACAATACTACATTTTCATGATTCTTCCATCTCACCGCATTTAACCTCCTGTACTTTCCTAAATTGTATAACATACGGTGGCTCACCCATTTCTCACCGGCTCTAATTTTTCATTTAGTTTAGAAATTACCCTGCCGGTGGTTCACCAAGGTAGTTATCCTTGTAATCCATGTAGGTCTCTCTTGCTATTTATAAGGTCGATCTCAGTGGAACTTCGTAGTGACTGCCGTATATCGAATACACAGACACATTTATTAGTACTTTATTTTAATAACAACAAATTGTAAAATAAAAATATCAATATTAATTAGTCATTCCTTAATAAACTACTGAACTCCCCACTATGGACCTATCTTCTCCTTCTGATTCTTCTCCTTTTATCCTTCTCAGATTTCGAAATTATTGAAAATCAAAACATTCTTGTTTTGATAGTTAAGTGTTGTTTTGATGTTGAATTCTTCTAGAAGCTTCCATTACAAGCTGTTCAAACATTTAACGTGTTTGCTAAGATGGAGGCAACGGTGGAAAAATAAAAGAACCAGAAATTTTGAGTTGATGAGACGAATCTTATTAACGATGAAACAAGAATTCTTCTCAGAATCAGTAATTTGTCTTTCCATTTTAGTAAAATCAAGACATAAATTAGTAAAAGTACAGTAAAGTAGTGAATAAAATAACAATAAAAGAAAAGTGGTAGTTGTTATCTATTAATAATGGTTTAGACACACCTCTTAGAATAATCACCATCGAATCACACATTATTATTCATTACGAGTAATCAAAGCATTATTAATAATAGGCCGTATCTTTGGGAAATTGAATCAAATTATTAAGAGTTCTATTTTCTACGCTTCGAAAAATGGGTTTTAGTCTACATGAAATAAAACTAATACAGGAACTTTACAAAGTAGTAGAATGTTAATTCTTTGCTTGAGATCTTCGCCAATTCAAACTTTCCTTTCAAAGGGTGTAAAAAAGGGAGATTCTCTTAGTCCTGTACTGTTCATAGCTGCATTACAAGGAATCATTAATAACGTCAAGAATGATTTAAAATCGAGTAAATAAAATGATATTTTAAACCGTTCAGCCCCAAAGTTGTAAGAAACATAACTTTGTCAATTTTAAAGGTAATGAAATGATTTTATACTCATTCGATAGAGAAGGGTTGGTGAAATAATCTTACTTAAAATTGAATATGACGCTACTTAATAATAAAGTACAGTAGTTATTTAAAGTAGAGGTAAAATGACTAATTTAATAAAAATTTTAGAGTAACAAATTTATAAAATATATATGCGTATAGTTAGACAATAAAACAATAAAAAAATATTATTATAGTAACTTTTTGAATTTTACAATAATAATTATTTAATTCATGCGATATTTTTCTATTGAACATTTTTATTGAAAATAACAAATTTTACAAAAAATAATTGAAATGAAAATTTAGTTTTGGTATTTATTCATAATAAAGCTGAGGATTGCAAAAGTTTACCAAAACCGATAAAAATACTTTAAACTTTCTCATGATATTTAGTAGATATATGTAAAAAGTCTAATTCTTACAATAGAATAACTTTTTATATTTACTGTATACATAGACATATTTAAATTTATTTTAATCCAGTATAAATGCCATTGACTCAAACATTTAATCGATGTTGTGTTATTATTAGACCGGTGTTGCTAATTTATAAAGTCTATTACGCTTATTTGTCAAAGAATTTACAGTTAAAGTGACTAAGATTTATTTATAAGCAGATCAATTCCAAGTATCTCTTCTTCAAAGAGACAATAATCTATAAGTATACGTTTCTTATCAAATGCAAATTCGCTTCAGGAAAATCTTTTACATAGTGCAAAAAACACCAACATATCAAGGTTTGTTAATCAAACAAGGCGAAATATCGCAGCATTTTTTGTCTTTTTTAAAATTTTTGTAATTTTAAAAGGTTCTTTTTCTGTTCTATCAATCTTTAATATTCATTTTTTAATCCTGCTTTTTTTGACACTTGATGCGTATGTCAAATATTATCCTGAGTTACTATTTTCTGAAGAATTAAGAATGAAAAGTTGAAAAAATGATAATAAATGAAAAGAAGTTGACAACAAAAAAAATTATATAGATTAAAATTTCTACCATTATCCATTAATTAAAGATTTTATTAAATTTAATTAGAGAATAAAAAAGTTGTTGATCTTTAACAGGTTGCAGACCTGTTTAGTAAATTCTGTACTGTTTAGAAAATTATTTCTGCAAGCAAATAGCAATGAGCGAAGCGAATTTACTGTTTATATAATTTGTATTACTTAAAAATTGCTTTTAAATTTCACAAATGTGCACCTATTATTTTTATAATTATTGAAATATCTGAAATTATCTGTAGTTACTTAACCTAAATTTAAAAATTGATTCTAGCTAACAAAAAATCAAATACTATTAAATTTGAAATTTACATAAAACAAAATTCATTAATTTAATTTAATGAGAAAAATTTATTTCACATTTCGACGGCAGTTAAAATTGATTTTTTAATTAGACAAAAATTTAAATATATTTTTACTTATAAGACAAAAAATGCGTGGTATTTTTAAATGGTACTATTATTTCAATACTATCAAAATAAATAATAATTTTGAGTGTTAACGCCATGTAAAAGTAATTTAATTTTAAAATCTTTAATTACTGTACATTTTTACCAATTTAAATTGCATTTACTTAAAATATTTAATAAACTTCAATATGCTGTTATTTTCTATTTGGTATTTAGTAAATCTTCCTGAAACGAATTTCTATTGGATAAGAAACATGTACTTGTAAATTATTGTCTCTTTGAAAAAAGAGATATTTGGATTTGATCTGCTTATAAAATAATTATAATCACTTGTACTTTAAATTTATAACGAATGAACGTAACAAACCGTCAAAATAAGTAACTGCGAACTAATAATAAAACGAAATTTATCTAATGTTTAGGTTAATTGTGTAGATATAATATAAAGAATGAATTTGAAAATATCTTTCAAGAAGGTTAATACAATAAAAAAATTCTTTAAAAAGTGTTAAATTTTGCAAACACTTGGATTATACAGAGTATTTATACATCATCGTAATAAAGTAAGATCATATAGGTTCTCAGATGCTAAAGAGTTGGCAATATTCAACAATAGATAAAAATGCATTTTAGCATTATCACATAAGTGAATAATATATAGCATTTAAGCAGAATAATTAATATAAATTATTACTGTTAGTATCAGTCAACGATTAGATAAAATACAAAGCTTACTTTAATCTAATTATTCATCGAATGGTGGAGCGATACAAGAGAACAATAAACAAAACACTAGCCTGCTTCGAAGTTGATAAGAACTGGAATCTAATAACCACCCATAATAAAACATTCTAGTGACAATCAACTTTTAATACAGTTCCATACAAAATTATGTTTAGGCGAAGAAAATGTCAATAGAAAAGAACCTTAGAATACTGAATCATCAAAATGACACGGAACTACAAATAGATCACAGAGCATTGCTAGTTTCGGTAATAAAGACCCTAGATGACAAACAAACTAAAAAGATAACCAATAAACTCGAGTTCTTTAAGGTAGAAAATATGGTGTTAAATAGAATTTTAAGAAAAGTAAGGAATGAAGGGAAGTTAAAAGACAAATATGAAAGACCGTATGTCATAATAACTGTAGATGAAACTTGTGGAAACTGTGAGTAAAATAAATTATTATGAAGTGGGAGAATCGATTACACTACAAACAGAGGCAAGAACATTTATAAAGTAGCTTACGTAAAGCAACTAAAACTATGTAAAACTTAACAATAAAGTGAAAAAGTCTAATTGCTGAAGAGGGGTCAAAACTCTCAATGTCATTTAATTAAGGAAAGATAAATTTGGCTAAAAACTTACAATTTAGCAAAACATCACGGAAAATACTGCCAACATAGGAAAATAATTAAGAATTAGGTAAATGGAATGACAATATGGAAACAAATTCTGGACTTAAATACTGTAATTTTACTTTTTACGTGAAAACCTAAAAATTTAAGCAAGCAAACAATTTCAAAAATAACTTTAAATTTTAAACATATCATTTACCATCTCATAAAATTTTATCAAAATATCTTGTGAAGATCCAAAAGAAAAACAAAACTCTCACATTGTTACAAAAATTAAGTAAAACAGCAAAAATTACGAGATATTTCAAAATAAAAATCGATTAAAATTCCAGAAAATCGAAAACACGAAGTAAAATAAAAATAGAAACAAGGAGGATACATAAAGAAGTAAATCTTTCCAAATACATCAATAATTTCAGAGTATTGTACAAAAATGGCAGTGTAGAAACATAAATAAAAAGCAATAAAGTGAAACACAATAAATTAAAAATTCCATTAAGAAAAGCATAACATTTTAAGCTAATGCAGTTATAGGAAAACTATGCACTATTTTTGAATATATAAACTTGAATAAATCATATAATTGATCGGTTTTTAAAACAGATATTGTATAGTATTTTTCTGTAATACATTATACTTCACATTTATAGCAGTTACTCGAAGAGTAGCAACCGAATACCTGGTAGACACAATGAACTTTTGTCATCAAATGGTGGAGGACTAGAATAATAGCGGAGACCCAAAATCATTCAACCTCAAAAGCCATCTTCGCATGATAGAAGTCATACAGGAGACCGTCCAGGAAAATATGGAACGGAAAATTGACTCTCTAGTTCATTCTCTTCGTCAAAGAACTGACAACACTATGGCTAGAGTAAAAGCTGATTTCTTTGATATCTACAAGTTAAGCGAGGAGCACTTTGAGGGATTTGTAAATAAAACATTTGAAGAATTTTTGAGGACTGACGCTTTTACTGACCTCTTCACTGTTGAAGGCGAAAATATAATTTTTGTTAGAAACCTCAAAAGGGGATATTCTACTCACGTTTCATTCGACCTCCAAAGGGTAAAAATTCAACGATCCACTGTACCACCACCAACAGCACCCGTTCCAGAAAGAAGAACACCGGTACCAAGTGAATCATCTGAACCGGTGGATGACAGGATACTAGTGGAATACCATGATTCAGATTAGCTAATTAATTTCCCTATAACATACTTATATTATTTTTATATCATATATTACACTTACCTTTATTTTTTTATTATTATTCTAACTATATTTCCATATACAAATTATTTTTTCACTTATATCATGATCATACTCCTATGATCATAACAATATTACTATATTTGTTATAGACACACTACAAATTATTGAAACGTTAACAAAATTTTTATTATATCAATAATTAATTAACAATATATGTGTGATAAATAGAACTTCACAAAACATCCTATGACGATAACGGTTTAAAATTTTTAAAAACAGAAAGAAGATCAATAATTGATAGGAATGAAGAATTAAGAAGTACCCTTGGGTAAAGAAAGTTCAGGATCACTAGGTAAAGTACCTGCAACAACTGGAATAGACCCATGTGAATTATCACCTCTCTTTTTAGAAAGTATGTAGTTTTCGAAGTAAAATAAGCCGATTTGACATAATAAGGCTGAAAAAGAAAGAGAAATTCAATAATTAAGTGAAATCACCTACAGATGATATTAAAGATCATGCTCAGAAAGGAATAAAGAGCTATCCGTTCGATCTCCTGAGCAAGCGACATTGCAGAAAATAGAAAATAACAATTGTCATACATTTCTTTACTTATATACTAAAAAGGAGAGATGTTTTATCAAAAATTGCTGTGGGCAGCAACAAACAAGGAAGGAAGACGTAATTGAACCGCCTCATCATAATACTAATGCAGATACATAAGAATTCTCACAAAGAGGAATTTAATATTTTTAAAACATAAGGTACACAATAACTGAAATAATAACATTAAAAAGGTATAAAATACCAAGAGCACTCCCATTCAAACAGAATACTACACGATACTATACGATAAGATAAATTTTATTATAAATTGTTATATTGTTAAATCCCTCATTCGTTCCAATAAAGTCCTTTTCCTTCACCACCTTGCGTGAGCCACAACGTTCTGTTGGCATTTTATCGTTTAGAAACAAATAAAATATTACAAACAAGTAAAAGACGTCGAATACAGGAATTTATAGATAATAAAAATGATGAGAATATCAATCCTGTAGTATCATCAAAAAATATATCAAATCTGAATGCAAAAAAAAGAGCCACTTGTAAACAATGCGTTGGTACATTTAGACAAAAATATAAAACGGTTACTTCTTGCAGTTATTGTGCTAAAAATTATTGCAAGAATCACACAAAGTCAATATGTCTTTCATGTTATATATTTTAAAACGATAATATTTTTTTAAAGAATTTTTTAACTAATATTTATATATTTATTCAGAATCACATTTTTTGCAATGTCGGTACTTCGGGCTATAAAAAATATGTTATTATCTATAGTTGTAATTTTTCAGATGTTAGTACTCCAGGTCATAAAAAATATGTTATTATGTATAGTCGCAATTTTTGAGATGTCGGGGTTTCAGATTATAAAAAGTATGTTGGTACCTTAAGGGTTAACTAAAATGACTACCACACCTATTAAATTAACAAGAAAAATAGTCAATATTGACTATGTTTTTCGTTCATTGGAAAAAACTAAGAAACTTGTAAGAGATTGAACAGAAAGCAGGGATACAAAACTATTCAATCTTCAAAAGCACTTTGAAATTATTACCAAAATACAAGATATCTGGCAAATTTCACTAAAACATACTATGGCTACACCTTTACTTTGAGAGGTTTTGAAGATAATTCAATATGGCGGGTAAGAGCAAACTTTTTTAGACAGTTTAAAATAACTGAAGATCAATTCGAGCAGACAACAGGTGTTACCTTAGAAGAATTTGTTCGTTATGGATGTTCCTCTGACTTATTCATAGTTGAAGGGGAAAATTTAATATTCAAACAGTTACCTTTGAAAAGAGGAATTACCACAAACGAACCAGAATAGGAGCTCCGCTGGAACCCGACTGAAGAAAATAAAGAACAAGAAGAAGAAATCTTTAGTGAGACAAATAGTAGTTAATTTTTAAATGTTTTTTTATATAGAAATAAATTTTTTTTTATATTTTTTTGTTTTAATATTTTTTTTACTGTTTAAACGGTAATAAAAAATATATTAAAAGAAAGGTATTAATAAAAATATATATTAAATGTAATCTTTGTTTTTTTTTACTAATTCTTTTATGTCATTGTTTTTATACTATATAAGTTTTATACCCTGTAATATTGATTCATTGCTTAACAAATAGTTTACATTGTATAAGTGGCTACTTATAGCTATTATAGCTAGTAATAAACGTTAATCAAACATTATCTTTACACTTTTAATATTTACTTATTAGTAAATGTTAATTACAAAAAAAATATATTAAAATGAAGGTTTTAATAAATGTTAATTACTAAAAAAAATATAAAAAAAAGTTAATCATTTAAAAAAATTTATTAATAAAAAAATATAAATGTATATAAAAAATTTTAAAAATTAATCATCTACATTACTGCTATAATATTCTTCACTAGGTTCTTCACGTCGTTCACTTGTTTCATCTAGTTCATTTTGAATATGCTGATTTTGTTCTTCATCTTGATTGGGCGTAAATCTTCTTTTTAATCGTGATATTTTGAAAACAATATTCTCTCCCTCAACTGTAAACAAATCTGAAAAAGCTCCTAATCTTATAAATTGTTCAAACGTAAGATCAGTTGCATTTTCGAAGTCGTTTTCGGCTATTTGAAATTCTTTGAAAAAGTCGGCCTTTATACGCGGGATTGAATTGTTGCCCAACTTCCTTAATGTATATATTAATTGGGCCATCTTGCGCTCAAGCGCAAGTTGCTACTTGTCTCGTATGTGCGCAACGAATTCAAAATATTTTTTTTTAAATCAAATGTTCTAGGATCATTGCTTCCTGTCTAATCGTTCATAATTTTTTAGTTTTATCCAATGCATTAAGGATATAGTCAATATTGACCTTTTTTCTTGTTAGTCTAGAATTTCTGGTATCCATTTTAGTAAATATTTATTGAAATAATTGTTATATGACATAAGTAAATTTTAGCTTGCTTATATAGTCTAATTTGTTTTGTTTACAGTTTCGTTCGTTGGTTATTTCTCTAGAACTTTGTTATGAAAAATCCTATGATCTTGATTATTTCTTTGCAATTTTGCAAAAATTCACATGATGTCGTTGTTTATATTGCATTTTTCCAGAATAATGATAAATTTTTCAATGACATGTAGATGTTGTATTTTATATTTTTATTTAGTTTGAAAATATTTCTTAATTTAAGATTTAGCAATCTTAAATTTCTTCTATGGGCATTTTCTTCCGCCTAAACATAATTTTGTATAGAACTGCGTTAGTAGCTGAATGCAATTGATTATTTTAGGTTTGAGCTAGAATAAGAGCTATTAGATTTCAGTTCTCGTTAGCTTTGCAACATACTAGTGTTTTTCTAATTGTTCTGTTGTATCGTTCTACCATTCGAAAATTGATTACATTAAATAAGATTTGTATTTCATTTAATCGTTGATTAATATTAATAATAGTAATTTATAATAATTATTCCGCTTAAATACAATATATTAATCATTTATTTTATAAGAATGTTATTCATTTATCTATTACTGAGTATTGTAAATTCTTGATCATTTTAAAGTCTGTGTTATTTCACATTACTATGATCATGCAAAATAATTTGTTTAATTCAAGTTTTTGTAAAATTTATCACTCTTTTAAGAACTTTTTATTGTATTAACTTTTTTAAAGGTATATTCCAATTTCATTTCATATACTAGATTTATATGATTGATCTAAACTTTTAATCAACATTTCTTTATTAATAGCTCGTTGTTACTTATTTGGATGATCTGTAACGCTTAATTGTTGATAAATTTACAGTTTAAGTAATTAAAATTAATTTATAAGCAGATCAATTCCACATATCTCTTTTTTCAAAGAGACAATAATTTACAAGTACACGTTTCTTATCCAATGAAAATTCGCTTCAAGAAGATTTACTAAATATTAAATAGAAAATAGCAGCATATTGAATTTTATTAAATATTTTAAATAAATGGAAATACAATTGGTAAAAATATATAATAATTAACGATTTTAAAATTAAATTACTTTTGCATGGCGTTAACACTCAAAATTATTATTTATTTTGATAGTATTGAAATAATAGTACCATTTAAAAATACCACGCATTTTTTGTCTTATAAGTAAAAATATATTTAAATTTTTGTCTAATTAAAAAATCAATTTTAACTGCCGTCGAAATGTGAAATAAATTTTTCTCATTAAATTAAATTAATGAATTTTGTTTTATGTAAATTTCAAATTTAATAGTATTTGATTTTTTGTTAGCTAGAATCAATTTTTAAATTTAGGTTAAGTAACTACAGATAATTTCAGATATTTCAATAATTATAAAAATAATAGGTGCACATTTGTGAAATTTAAAAGCAATTTTTAAGTAATACAAATTATATAAACAGTAAATTCGCTTCGCTCATTGCTATTTGCTTGCAGAAATAATTTTCTAAACAGTACAGAATTTACTAAACAGGTCTGCAACCTGTTAAAGATCAACAACTTTTTTATTCTCTAATTAAATTTAATAAAATCTTTAATTAATGGATAATGGTAGAAATTTTAATCTATATAATTTTTTTTGTTGTCAACTTCTTTTCATTTATTATCATTTTTTCAACTTTTCATTCTTAATTCTTCAGAAAATAGTAACTCAGGATAATATTTGACATACGCATCAAGTGTCAAAAAAAGCAGGATTAAAAAATGAATATTAAAGATTGATAGAACAGAAAAAGAACCTTTTAAAATTACAAAAATTTTAAAAAAGACAAAAAATGCTGCGATATTTCGCCTTGTTTGATTAACAAACCTTGATATGTTGGTGTTTTTTGCACTATGTAAAAGATTTTCCTGAAGCGAATTTGCATTTGATAAGAAACGTATACTTATAGATTATTGTCTCTTTGAAGAAGAGATACTTGGAATTGATCTGCTTATAAATTAATTTTAGTCACTTTAACTGTAAATCTTTCGATAAATAAGCGTAATAGACTTTATTAATTAGCAACACCGGCCTAATAATAACACAATATCGATTAAATGTTTAAGTCATTTGCATATATACTGGATGTAAAAGAAATTTAAATATGTCTATGTATACAGTAAATATAAAAAAAATTTCTTTAATGAGTGGTGAATTTCACAACAACCAGGAGTATACAAAGTATTTGTACATTATCACAGTAAAAAGAAATAATAAAATTGTTGTAGATAAATAACATTGCATTAAGAAAATATAATTCAATTAAACAAATTAAAAATCAAATTAACATTCATCAGTACAAAAACTTAAAAAACATTTTACAAATAAAGTATCACTAGGAAAAATATAAGGAGAAAATGAATATATAAATGAGGAAACTTTCTCATTTAGTTAGTTTTATCTTTTGTATTGTTTTAATTAAATTCATTTAGTCAATAAATTTATTTGCACATTTATACGGAGGTTCTAAAGTTTGAACAATGAAGAAAAAAGAAGGACTTTGACGAATTAATTGAACAACTAAAAAAATTCGGTCAACTAACAAGTGAAAATGAAATCGCCATAAGACAGTTATGAGAAGAACAAAAGAATAAGGAAGCACGCGAATTTTTTGATAAGATTGCGAATACTACATCGGAACTAAATACGACACAGTCTACTGTGGATGGAGAGATTCAAAAGAAAAAGGACGTTGTGAGTCAAGTGAAAGAGAAATTGGAGGACAGCAATAACGACGTATCAGAGGTATCAATATTGACAAAAATGCCGGCAAACCGGTTTTTTTTGGATAGCCCAAAACCATTCGATTCGGACAATTCAGCGAACTTTGCGTTGTGGTTAAAGAAATACAGTTTCGCGATAAATAGAGCATATACGGATACAACTAAATCGGACAGAGACTATTGAAAATACCTGTTTTTAGGAGAATTCTTAAAAGGTAGAGCACTGACACTCTACAATGCAGCTGTTCATTATCATGTGGAAGAAGGTATATATGATAAAACCAAGGATTACATAATGTACCGATTGGACACACCAGTATTCCCATTACGGGCCAATAAACGGAGATCACACTTTTTTAGAATTGAGCATGAAAATTTTGATGATCACTTCAAAGACTTTATTAAAAACATTGTCGCTGCATGTAGTATACGCATGGCCACTTTACTAACAAACACTGAAGTAGACGGAGTGAATGAATCTACAAGGGATTTACAAAGAAGCGAAAAGGCCTTACAAACATTGGTAAAAATTGAATTTCTATATGCCCTACCAACCAGTATAGGGCAGGAATTAGAAAATAAGGTTCGCATCTTAACCATACTGGAGTTGAAAGACAAAGCGGCTGAGTTAGTTCTAAGAGAAAAGGATAAGAGGGCAGTTCGGGAAAAATGGCACGACAATGATAGGAAACCGAAATCTACCAGATTTTATAAGAGTTCTAAACCAGCAAAAATAAACACAGTGCAGCCACAGGAATCATTTGAGCCTACGGGAGAAGGTCCATCAGGAGTAAGCATAGAGGATCAACATTTGGATTTTAGAAAACCTATATTAACGCGTATATTATAAGCTATTCCAAGGAAACGGAAAACTAAAACGCTCCCGTATTTTCTAATGAGTATAATCATAGCGGAGGCAGTTTTCATACAAGGATGGACGGATATTTATGATTGTAATCATCAGAATGTCTTCAATTGGACTGTGCCTATTCTAAGGGCTTTTCAGTGTTCTCTTAAACAGCAATGGCATCTGGAAGTTTGGCATGTTTACAGGACACAAGAAAAGATATGCGTAGCAAATTTATCCCTACTAGCAGTAAGCCAGCAATACGTGTTAATACTGTCGGACCAGTCAGAACTGCTGATTAGTTTACCGGGAAAAACAAGATTATGCAATGATACGCTAACAGAATTTAGCAAAAGACATGGAATTAAAGTTAGTGATTCTATATGAACGACAGATGTTGTGACGGAAAAAGTCAGAGATGATATCACACACAAAACCTAATGGTGTCGTGCAGTTTATGCTAAACCATCATTAACGGTTTGATGAAAAACGACATGTTACATTTTAATGTAAACTGCATAATGACATTTATATTAAAAATTTTAATTTGTGGTTTAGTTAAAAATTAGGTAAATTTTTTTTTGCATATAATGTACAATACATTCTTTTACAAAATGTCTTTGATAAAACTACACGATGTCATTTTATATAATTTTGTAATAATTATCAATTTTAATAAAAAAGTCTATTTATAAACATAAATATTACGAATTTTCAAGTTAAACATTTCATTTGTTTTAGATAGTAATATTATTATAGAAATTTTTTAAACAATACTACTATTAATTCATAAAAAAAATATTTTTATTTATCAATCGGTGCATTAAAAAATATTTTTTATTTTGGAGATAACTTCGTGACATTCTGTGTTATTAAATCATCACGGGTTGAAAAAAAATTAATTTATCCATAAGTTTCAAGAATCATCTATAAGAATAAGTGATGTTATTTACGCAATTGATTCATGTAAACAAAAGACCGGTAGATTGAATTAAAGAAGAGATAAATGTTTCTATGAAATTAAGTAGGTTTCAAAAAACAAGATGGGTCAAAAAAAAGAAAGGCAGGAAAAACAGAAAAGAACATCGTTGTCGGTTAATAACAAAAAATTTTGTGAATAAACTTCCTGAATACCCATAACCATATATAAAAAAAACTCACAACTGGATTCATCTATATTAACGATAAAAGCTCTTGGACTAGGTGATTCAGAAGAGTTAAAACAGAATGGACTAAAAAAAATAGATGAATTCAATACAAATGAAGCTGAAAATAATCTTCAACAACATGATGCACTGGATAATAATAAGAATCCATCTTAATTCAATAAAAATTAAAATTTTCTATAATGATTAGAATAAACACTATTATAAACATATATTTTAAAGTTTATATACAATTTATCCGTAAATTTACATTTACAATTTGCTAAAGTATCATGTCTAAATATTTGTTGAAGTTGTTTAAAAAGATTCTCGAGAGTAGTATCAATTTTTATCATCAAATTATCCAATTATGAAAATGCCTATTTGCAGAATATTTGTCAGAAAATAACTTTCCAAATCTCTTTTGTATAGTAAATGTTAATTCTTTTTAATAACAATATTTTTTATAAATAGCTTAATCTAAATGTTCTTCCAAAAGCACCGAGAAATTCGGATAATGAAAATTGGGCGACTGGGAAAAGTGGTAGAGGAAGCAAAAAGAAAGGAGATTAAACAAAGAAGTTTGCAACAAAGAATTTCTACAGAGGTACGTAAGAAACTATTCTATCATTAGCAAATGCAGCTCATCTTAAACAACTTGAGAAAGAAAATTTGGTTCCTGAAAATATTGTAAAATGTATATATAAAGAAATATCAACTGATTTTTGATGAAACTTTTAACAATGAAATAATATATTCTAGGTATAATCTTAGTGTAACAAGAAAAAGTGAGCGAAAGAAAAATATAAAAGTAATAAAACATAATGGATAAACGTTATATGAAACATTTTGTACCTTAAAATAAAGTGTATAACATTTCGCAGATATTTTAAATAGTTATTTTTGATCTATTCTTTTAAAGACAAAATAAGAGTAGATTTGAAGGATTATCTTTTTAAGAACACTAGAATTTATTTTGCAAAATTTTATTTTATCTATAATCCCTGAAATGCCAGTCAAAAAATTATCATCTTCAAGAACAAGAAATAAAATAATAAATGAGATAGATTGCGATAATGATATAAAGGAAGATGTACTGTCTCTATAAACATCAAAAACTTTTTGAGACGTTAATCTCTTCCATGAAGCAGTAAAAACTTTAGAAACAAAAATAGTTGTGAATTATTTTTCAGAAAATCTCACGAATTACTAATACCAGACTTGATATCTAGTTATAAGTATGGAATTTTTAAGACTTTACAAGAATCAATTTATCATGGAACATCTCTTTTACTTGGTCTTTTAAATCTTTATGCTGATAAGTATAAAATAGCAGTATCAAGACCCAGTTAATTTGTAGCAAATGTTATACTTAACTTAAAGAATTCATGTCAATTTAATGAATATGAAATTTGTTTCCTTACTTCAGCACAAGGAGCAGTAATTGAAATATTTAAATCTGTTAGCTAAAAGCAAGCTTAGCTTATCTATTGATGATGGCATAATAATAATATAAATAATATAATTTATTAAAAGGCTAGTTAAGAAGAGAGACTACAATATATATAATATTTTATATATTTAAAATATGAATAACTATATATGCATATTATGCAACATTTCCCTCCTTGGAAAAAAATTTTCTGTCCTCAGAAATGGTTGAACTTTTTTTGCTAATTCTTTTTTCTCATGATCAGGTATTTTCTCTTTTCCCACATTTACCAAGGTAGTTTTTATAAATTTCTCTTTATCTTTTATAATAAAAGTCTTTTTTCCAATTTGTGCTATAATGTCACAATCTTTTTTCTCATCATTCACTTTATAGTTACCTCTTCTCCAAATATATCTCATGGAGTTCAATGTATTTTGATTCCGTATTGTATTAATGGAACTTAAATTACTGGTATTAAAATGTAACTCTCTTGGTGATTTCTCATGATGGTAAATCGTGTCTCTACTTTTACTTATTGCTAATTGTAAAGCAATGCCTTTTGACTTATTCAATTTATAAAATATTTTTAGATGGTTTTTTATGCTCTTTATTGCTCGTTCCGCTTTACCGTTACTCCATTTTTCGTAACTATTACTGAATTTTATATTAACTCCTTTAGACTCAAGATATTTTCTTATTTCATTTGATTTAAACCCAGTCTGATTATCACATTTTATATTTTTATATACAGCATAATTTTGAAATATTGATTCTAAGAATTGTATGATTACTTTAGAACTAAAATTTTTTACCCATGTGGCATATGCAAAATTTGAAAATCCATCACGTAATAGTAAAAAATATTGCTTATAACATTCACTATATCCATAATCCATACTTCCTAATTCAAATGGTTTATCAACTTTTTCTTTTTCTATTACTTTTCTATTAGTTATTATTTCTTTATTATGGAAGCACGTTTTACAATCTCGTACTATATTTAAAGCTAATACCGTTCTATTTTTTGCATAATATACTCTATTGAATTGACTACACATACTTTCAGCATTTATGTGATTAGTTTCATGAATCATTTTTAGAATATAAGTGGCATACTCTTTGTTTAAAACAATTTTTTTGTTATATGTTATTAACCCATTTTTTCCTATCTCAAATTGTTTTTTACCAAACTCATCTGTTAATTTTGGAGTTGTTGATTTATTCAAAACATTTTTCCTTAATTCTAAAAAAATTTCATCAGTGTTTTGAATTCTATACCATTCACATTCATTTGGTATTTTATTTGTTAACTCAGAGATGGAACAGACTGATAATATAGGGGTTGGAAACTCTTCATCATCTGGAATATCACAGTGTTCAATCACTCGCGACATTGCATCTGCAATGACATTTTTTGAACCAGGTAAATATACAATATTAGAAATATTAAATTCACCCAATAACATTGACCACTTAAGTAATCGTAAGCTTAAATTACCAGATATTAACAAACTACATAACTGCTTATTATCACTTATTATTTGAATTGGTAATCCCCATAATTGATAGCGCATTGCCTGGAGCGTTGATACTGCTGCTAAACATTCTAATTCCATTGCTGGATATCGTTGCTCAGCTTTCGACAATGCTCGACTATAAAATGATATAATATTATAATGTTTCTTTCCATCTATTACTTCTTCTTGAGTTATAACACTACCTATTCCATTGAGACTTGCGTCTGTAAAAATTCGTATAGGTTTTTCATTTGTTAATGCACCATCATAATCTAAATGTTTCAATATTGGAGCCTTTTCTATCATTGATTTCAACTGTTCATATGCATTTTTGGTTTCATTTGTCCATTCTATTTTCTTATTTGGTACTAATAGGTTATACAAAGGTTGAGCAGTCTGTGCAAAATTATGTATAAAGTTTCTAAAATACGAACATAGACCTAGAAATGACTGTATATCTTTCTTAGATTTTGGTTCTTTAAATTTAAGCACCTTTTGAACATGTTTTTGAGCAATTCCTATACCAATAGGCTTTAAATAAATACCAAGATATTCTACTTTATTTCTTAATAATTGCATCTTTTGTACATTAACATTTAATTGGAGTTTTTCTAGTCTTTGACATACTTCATGAACTATTTTTATATTTTCATCTTCTGATATTGTTGAAATTAACAAATCATCTATAAAAATATGTATTTTTCCTTTGTATTTATTTAAGAGATCTTCCATGTTATTTTGTAATATTGTTTGGAAAGCATATGGACCAATCGTTATACCTTGTGGAAGTGCTTGAAATGTATATTGTTTTGATAAAAATGTAAATGCAAGCATATCTTGTAATTTTTCATCAACACGTAAATTATAATAACCATGTTTCAGATCGATTACACTAAAACATTTTTTATCAAACATTTCTGCAAGTATTTGTTTGGGTTGAGGTAATATGGATACTGGTTTTCGAATTTGTTTATTCAAAGATTTATAATCTACACATAACCTGTAAGATATAGATCCATCTTTACCTTCTTTTTTAATTGGTACTAAACAACTATTCCATTCTGACATACATGGCTTTATTATCTTCTTATCTAATAATATTTTTATTTCTTTTGATATAGCTTCTATTTGAGTTTTTGGTATTGGTCGTATTTTGCTTGCTGTAGGTTTATTCTCTATCATTGACCACTGAATTGGTGGAATTACTTGAGATGGGATAACAGCTTTATCTTCAAAATTGATTTTGTACTTTTTTAGTAAAATATTTTTTAATTTCTTTTCTTTTTCATTAACTAAAGGATATTCTAAAGATTTTATTAATAAAAATTTTAAGAATGGAACATTTTTAATTGTGTTTTTACAAATTATAAGTTCATAATCTAACTCAGGAAGAACTAAAAATTTTACCTTGTTTCCATACATTGATATATCAACTTGACCTAATATTTTTAGTGGATTTTTTTCTATTCCCTGAACGGTACTTTTATAAGATATTGTTGTAATATTTTCACCTATTGATTTCAATGTATGAATAACATTTTTACTTATCAAATTTACATCTGATCCAGTATCAAGTAAGGCTGTTACATTCAACTTTTTCTCACCAATTACAATATTTTCCGTTTTCTTTAGCTGTTTATCATTTATTATCAATATTTCTTCAATAAAATCTTCTTCATCATTTTCATCTTCTTCATCAACTACATGAATTTTCTTGTTTTCTTTTTTATGAAAAAATGGTTTACTATTTGATTTTTGTACATTTTCTCTTTTATTAAAAGTATCTTGATTTCTAAATGAAGATTTCTGTGTAGCAAATGTTTTTGATATAGAATAACTATTCTTTAATTGTGATATTGCCTCCTTTTTTAATTCTGTTACATTATCTGGATGGCTATTTAACACACGAAATAGTTTCATTTTTGTTTTTGATAACAGTTCTACATGAATGTCAAAAATATCAACATCTGTCAATTTATTCGTCAATGTTTCATTGCTTATTTGAATTTGAGCACCTACTCTGTTCAGAAAATTTATGATTGTTTCACGTGAGTATGGTCTTATTTTTAATAATTCTTTTTTAGCTTCATAACGATTATTTTGTAACGGATACAAATTATCCTTTAACTGATTACAGAATTTTATGAAATCACTCTTATCAGGAATCATTAATGCCGCATCTTTAGTAGGACCATGTACTTGAGATATAATTATGTTAATTTTTTCATAATCATCAACATTCAAAGATTCTATTTCTTCTAGATAAGCATTCAATTCAGTTGGTGTGTGCTTCCTAGGCAATCTAAATGTTGGTCTTACTTTATTTGTCATTAACGTGTTAATTGATGACATTGTTGTTTCAAGTAAACTTTGCATATTTTCCTCATTTGATTTTCGCTTATTTTTCAATTCTGCATATTTTAATGCAATTTTTATTAACATTACTCTTGTAATATTTAAATTTTCTTGTCTAACTACCTTCTCTATAGTGCTTGGTAGTGATGACAGACTGATTTGTCCTTGATTGTCCAACTCTAATTCTGGCACCGGTTGAGCCCCCATGTTAGCTAAAAGCAAGCTTAGCTTATCTATTGATGATGGCATAATAATAATATAAATAATATAATTTATTAAAAGGCTAGTTAAGAAGAGAGACTACAATATATATAATATTTTATATATTTAAAATATGAATAACTATATATGCATATTATGCAACAAAATCAAAAGAAAATACTGACGGTACCTTGAAAGAACATTTAGGTGAAGCTATTGAAAAGATAAAAAATATTGTTATTAATAAGACTTAATATTTATTTTATGTTGTGAGGACCCTGCTCCCTGTTTATTACTAATAAAAAATTTTAAATTATTATATGATTTATTTTTTTAAAACATACTAATAAAAAGCTAATAAAATATTAATGTGAAAAATCACTTGGAATTTCTAATACATTTTGTTTTTTTAAATAAAAAGTTTTAATTTAGTTTTAAAATGTATACCGGTTGTTGTTTATTTTCAAAATAATGTTCATTCTTTAATATTTATATATTTTATTAACTTTTCTTTTCAGACTAAAATTATGATGTCACCGAAACAGGAAGCTATTATTTCTAAATTGGAACAAAGACGGGCTGAACTAATAAATTAAATTAAAAAAAAGATATTTTTAAAATTAAAAGATAATCACAGTACTGGTTTTGTAGAAGTATCACATGAAAGTAGCCGTTACAGGATTCTTAGAGATAACTTTTTAAGACCTACAACGAATCTTGACAGAATGGCTGACAGGATAAATGAAGCTGAAAAAAAAAGTAAAAAATATGAAAGATAATACTGGATGAATTTATTTATTTTAACCGGTGGTTTAATTATTTTAAAAGTTTTTTACTGGTTGTTTTATATTATTTTTTGTGTAATTTTATGTTGTAATAAATAAAATTTCATTTATTATATTTTGTAAACGATTTTATTATTAATATTATTTATAAAGTTTTAATTTATAGTTGAGTAAAAAATAATACGTTTTTTTATAAACCAACATAAAGCATTCTTTTATAAAAATACATCAAAAAATTTTATATGAAACCGACACATGAATTTTATATAAAACCGACATTTTGAAAAAAGGTATAAACTGCATATTATTAATTCATTCAAAAATGCTTATGTTAGTTTCATACATTTTTTTTATATTAAACTGCTCTTTTGCATTTTTATTTATTTTGAAAGAAGGTCTAATAAACTGCTCGTGCAGTCTATATTGTTTTGCATATGGGTCTGTCTAACAGACCGTTTTAGTTTTTGTGTGCATAAGATATCTGAAAAAGATGTCAAATAAACTTAAAGGAATAGCTGCTCAGGTATTAATGTAGAAAGCAGGAACTGTGGTAATGAATCTGACGGACTACGAATGGGAAGCTCTTTTCATAAATGTTTTCCAGTTACACTATGAAATGATCCACAAGCGGAAAGAAATGAGAACTATAACATACTCGTTAATTCAAAAACAGGTGGCACCAGCATACCAGGATGCATGCGCTAAGCATAATCAGGAATATATGGCAGTGAAAAACACCAGAGACTCTACGGAGAAAGCAAGAATACTATTACATCGAATAGATATAACGGCAATCGAATATAATGGCAACTTTTTGGTAAAGCATTGCAATAAAGTGGATCCGGATCAATATTACAATGATTACAGGTATAAAAACATCTGCTATGAGAAAATGCCAGTGCTAATCAACAATAAGTTACAATTCTTGTCAGAAGATGGTTATGTTCATTTGTTCGCGGAAGGACAACTTTGCTCGGAAATTACTAAACAAGAATTAGCAGAACGAGTACAAGAGAACATAGATCATCTGGAAGCGGCTACTGAGGGATTACATGATATTTTTTTTCAGAACATTTCGTTAGTATGGGATAAAGCATATTAGACGATATGGTACATTTGTGGAGATATAGGAGTTTTGTTTGCATTGTTGGTTGGGATACTAATAGGTAAATTGGTATGGAAATCGATCAGATGTTATAGTAAAAGACGACGACGTAGGCGTCATAAAGCAAAGATGTTAGATGCCTTAAGAGATACCATAGAGATGGCTAATAAACGGGTAAGTATGGTAACAAACCATCATGGAAAACAACCTTATATTTATTTGTATATTCAACAAAACAAAGGTACCCGACTGGTGAAATGTTTTATCGATTCCGGAGCTTGTGTTTCTTTTATTAGAAAGTCATGTTTATCAGAAGTAATGGAACTACAATACTTTGCGCAGCCCACGCAGGTAGCGACGGACTTTAATAATCATCCTATATTAGCTATGGGTCAAGGGAAAATTACGTTTGTGCTAAACACAAAATCAGTAGACATACCATTATGGATCATAGATGAAATGCAACAAGATGTCCTTTTAGGATCAGACGCGTTGGAAATCTTAAGCAAAGTACGCTTAAATGTATCGTTTAAGCTGGCATCGAACATAATACAAGTAGGACAGACAAAGCATTCTTTGGAGAGTGTATCTCGAGTACAATTCCTATCTCCTTCTATATTGTGGAACAAGGTACAATCTTGGATTTGGTATATACAAGACCTGCAACCGTCACCAGTTCAAGGCGAACCAAATGAATTAAATATGGAAGACATGACAGTGCCGGAAGAATTACTAAAGAATTTAGCTATATGGGACTTGTTACTCGATGAGAAGGTTTTAACATCAATTAACTGGGAAAATTCACAGTTATCGGATCAAGGTAGACGACATCTTTATGCTGTAGTAAATAAATATAAGCAAGCATTTGTACAAGACGATTTAGATATAGGCAGGTACAAGGCACCAATTGTACAAAAGATTAGATTAAAAGATACCAGCAATCTCCCAGTAACAGGAGTACCCAGGCACTCACCAGTTATGGAAAAAAGGGCTCACTCGCTTATTCAAAATATGCTAAAGAATAATATTATCCAACCATCAACATCCACTTGCACATCTAGATATATTATAGTACCAAAATAGGATGGATCAGATAGATTTGTAGTGGACTATAGAAAAATTAACGACTGTAGCTACTTGGAAGTACCCTGTATTCCTCACATAGAAGATCTACTAAACAAGGTAAGCATGCATAAATTTCTGTCTGTGTTCGAAGTTGCTTCTGGTTTTCACCAAATACCATTGGACCCCAAGTCCAGGTGGTTAACAGCATCTAATTCTCCTTGGGGAATGTATGAATACGTAACAACACCTATGAGACTAAGCGGAAGTCCGGGAACGTTCCAAAGAATAATGAGCCAGATATTGGCGGACATGCAGCATGCTATCCTGATTTATATTGATGACATCATAATTTTTTCAAATTCAGAGGATTCACATATAAGAAGTTTAAAAGCATTATTTATCTCTCTTCATAACAAAAAAATAACTTTTAAATGCTTTGATTATAAGAAGGGTATAATAAGATAATATTTTAAATAAATCATACTTGTATAGTTAAATAATTATTGCTTTTCATTAATATTACTATTAAATTTCCAAATTTCTAAAATTTATATTTTCTAAACTATTTAAAAATAATTAAATGTTATTGTGAATATCATTCATTGTATTTCGTATTATAAATATATTTTTTATTATGAATATCATGACATATTTTTTTCTAAAATTATTATTGAAATATTCAAAAACTTATAAAATATGTTGTACAGACATATATTGTAACCGAGATACAAAAAATACCTGTTTGTTCGAATTGTTACAAGTCTAATTTTTTTTACATACATACAATTTTTTATTAAATAATCTTTATGGTTTGCTAATATAACATACATTTTTATTTTCTTCAAACAATATTAATTATATTGTAACCAAAATTTTTCAGTGTAGATCGATAAATAAATTCGAAAGCAACTATCCACCAATACACTTAGAAGCCCTGGCTATTGTTTGGGCACTATCACAGCTAGACCACTATATCGCAGGAATGCCGATCACTATTATTACGGATTACCAACCCTTGATTGCGTTCGTTGTGCTGGGTGGTTTTGATTGGGCACAAACGAATAAAGACAAATAGTTTATTGGTATAAAGGAAATAAAAATACGTATAAGACACACATTAATAATTGATCATATTTATAAAGTTAATAACACACTGCCGTTTTTTCAAAATTTTATTTATTCCTTTTATATCCCCTCCATTGGTTTATTGTTGCTAATAGCTCTTGGGAAAATTGAGCTGTACATTTTTGTCGGCGTTCTTTATGTCTTCCTTCCCACTGTTCGCTGCCCCCAGCAACATTGGGTGAAGCATGTATCTTTTCATGGTATATAGGTCGAGAGATCGTGATGACAATCATTTTAATTATGTCCTTGGTCGACGACATTGAGAGAATTGCTTTGTACTCCTTCCTTGGGATGATTTTCAATAAAGTTTGTAAGTTGTTGTACTTTTTGCTCTCAGGCTTTATTTTCTAGCTTTGCTTTGCCAAATTGGATTGTTTTATTTTGAAAACTTTGTTATCAGGAAGCGAGGTGCAAGTCCTCATGATTCTGGTCCTAT
The DNA here is from genome assembly GCA_005656395.1 of Strongyloides papillosus. Lineage (NCBI taxonomy): Eukaryota > Metazoa > Nematoda > Chromadorea > Rhabditida > Strongyloididae > Strongyloides > Strongyloides papillosus. The sequence continues at coordinate 144,340 of SRSI01000016.1, forward strand.
TCATGCGAAGGCTCTTCCTGGTGTTCCTAATTCAAATTCCCTTGCCAAAGGACATTCCTTGACTCCTTAATACGTCTAAGTTATTAGTCCATTGCTTTAATCAATTTTAAATCTTTTCCGTCAAATGGTAATACATCTGTATCGCATAGTTCTAGATCTCTCTTCTTTTCGCCATCACTCTTGGGCTTGAGTCTTGACTCTTTTCTCTTCAACGTTTCATTTCTAGAGACTCTTCGTCTGTATCTGAACTTCGTTTTTGGGTTGTCCGAGGTCTATAATCTGAAGCAAGAAACAGAATATTCATCTTCTGCTCTTTCCCTTATTCTCCTCAATACAGAACTTATCATATCATTGACAACTCTTCGTTTGTAGTATGCTCCCAAGATGACAGAGACACATACGGCTAGTACTCCAATAGCTTCCATTCCTTCAGCTATACTGAAAGAATTCATTAATGCATCTATAACTTCTTTAACGCCATTCTCCTTAGACTTTTCTATTAGATCAGAAATACTTTTCTTAAGCTCTTCGGCTTTCAATTCTTTTGCCAAATCGGTCGTCCTTAAAGGGTAGTTTCCAATGGATCCTATGACGCTTGGAGACGTTGAAAACGGAGTATTTGCAATTGGTGCTCTTATTTGAGATGGTATACTTAATCTTGTTATGGCATACCCTTGGGCATTGAATTTCTTCCACTAGATGCCACTGATATGACTGATTCATATCTAGTTGATCCTCTCGATACAGCTGTCTCTACAGAATCCTCGAAGTCTCGATCTTCATTGGACTTCGTGAAAGTTGAATACGTTATGGCAGTAGATCTTTAGTTCAGATGAAACAAGAATATAGAAGAAAGTAAAATTAACATTTTATTATAATCATACAATTATACACACACCAATAACATCTTAAAAACCAGAGGGTACTAAGACTGAATAAAATAAGGATAAGTGAGGTATTTATATGGGGTCAAAAGTGGGTGGATGATTTTGGATAAGAATAGGTGGTGTCCATTACGAATAATTTTCAAAGGGATCTTCACCCTCGCGATGCTCTTGTATCGCCTGATCAATTTCACTTCGGAGTTCATCCCTATCTAATTCCAATTTGATGGCGGCTTCTTCTGGCCCAACATCTACTTTCTTTTTCATTTCCTCATACTTAGCAATGTGCTTCACTTTCGATTCCCTCAACTTTTGATCAGTAATTCCATTATCCATGTAATACTGCAAGAGTGCATAGGGGATTGACTCAATGTCCGTCGGTAGGTGATTTGCTTTAATTCGGACAAGCACATATTCATTCCATGCCAACCAGTGAATTCCTCTAGGATTCCCTTTCGCAAAGAGTTCCATCTCCAGTTGTTCCCAGACTGGTACTTCACTATTAAAACTCACTGTTGTATTCATTGGTACGTAACAGTCATTAGTATGAGGATTTCTGAACCCTTCCTTTCTGTAGTCGCATTGGCATACCACATAGCTGCTCCTTTCTGCAATAAAAGAAATCTTCTCAGTTCCTTTTGTAGAATAGACGAAGAGTCCATCTCCTGCCATGGGTACGTAATAGGTTGCCACATTAGACGATGACAACAATATTAAGATTTTATTTAATAATCATGGTACAATAGGATGGATATACAATTATTAATCACTTATTAATACGATTTTCTCCCTGCTTGGTCTCAGGTCTCATAGTGTATCTTAGAATATCAGAATGGACTCCACCGAACTGCGACGAACTGACTATTAACTGCTTAACAGCAACGACTATATCTATAACTATAACTCTGACTGACTTAAATCCCTAGTTTACTTCCTTTTATACTCTCTGGATTTCGCAATTATTGTGAAATAAAAACATTTTTGTTTTCAACTTCTTGGCTTCTAGAAGTTTCCATTACAGGTATGTATCTAACGATTTGACATCCTGCTATGTGGTACGTTACCTTAAAAATATTTGTTATAATTTTGGGTTCTGATTGATATCTTTCTACTTCTTCTCGCACTTCTAAAACTCGTTATGCCTGTTGTAGAATTAGAACACAAGCATATGATTAATATTATTTATTAGAATAAAAACACACACACAATATGATAAAAGTATAGAAATATTAATAATTAATTCCTTCTTTACGGCGACGGCTAGGTGATAATCATGATGATGGTTACCACTATAATGATTTCGGGTTTTCTTCTTCCTTTTATAGTCTCGGCTAAGTGTAATATTTAATTGAGGCTTGGGAATTGTTATTGTTTACATATTTTATTATAGGCGGGTATTACGAACTCCAAGGATAAGAGATATGATAATAGTAGCTAGAGTAACTGCAGCGAGCTTAGATGTGCTTAATGTTGAATTCCCTTTTTGTTGTGATCTCTTTTCATAACAGTATTGAATGAGGTGTCCTTTTTTCTACAATGTTGGCAGTTAGCGAGTGGTTTTTTGTACTCAGTCTTGAGATGTCCCTTAAGTCCACAGTTATGGCATATCATTAATCTTCTTTCATTAAGCTTTTACCAGAATAAGGCATTCTGTTAACACATACCTTTTTAGCTCCTTTCTTTTCCATTCGGTCAATTAGTTTGTATAAATGAAATAAACTTTATCTATAACAAAAAGAAATAAGAAAAAAAAATTGTCTTTGACATAACTCTCTTCAAAGTTAACCGATTTTAATGGATAAATAGCCAAAAGATGTGTTTTTTTCTAACTTAGGGGGAAAATAGGTCTTAAATGTCTTGAGCCATAATTGGCCAAGTTATCTTTAAAAAACACCCTTTTTTAGGGCCTTTTTTACATAGTTTTTATAGAAAATAAAATACAAATCAATGTATTAAAGACTGACTATTATATAATTTATTCCAGCTTATATACTTCCATTTATTGTACCTATTTCCCATAACAACATTTCTTTTAAAATGTTATGATTTTATCTTAACAGCTTTTTTTTATGTTTCTACAAATGTATACGATGACGCTGTCTCTCATGTCACCGAAACTCTCCTCCACAACCCGTTAAATAAGTGAAAAACTTCCTGAAAGTCCCACGGGAGTTACATTGTGCTGAAAAAGTCCCTTTGGCGTTATGAAAGCCGTGATTTCCATGGACTTTTCTTTAATTGCAACAAAGGAAAGTCTTTTAATTTCTTTTTTTTAAACAGATCAATCGTCCGTCTCTAATTATTGGTATATATCTAACAATTTCACAAGCAAATCTACAGTTAGTGACATTAACGATGTCTGTGATAATTTTAAGCTCGGTTTGATTATATATAAATGATTCTTTGTACTCTATTAATTAGTGACATAAAGATAGTCTCTAACACTTGTGTAACAAATCTATTTAATAAGATTGGTTTTTTATTCCAATCTTTACTTCATCTTCTAATGTAGCAAAATTGGATTAGGTGCCTTTTCTTTGTCATAAACAAATTTTAAATAAGCGTATTTCTTGATGCCTTTACGAAATTACTTTATATAGAATAGTGTTGATAACAGTTTGTATTTGATTATTGTATATCAATGTAATTACTATTTGTAGTAATTTATACTAGTTATTCTGCTTATATACAGGATATTAATCACTTATGTTACATTAGCATGATTTATCTATCAATTGTTTAATATTCTAAATCCTTAAGCATGATAAACACTATGTCGTTTCATTCTACTGTAGAGATGCATAAATACTTTATATATTCTATATTATTGTAAAATTCATCACTCTTTAAAGAATTTTTACTATATTGAGTGTATTTATTATTAGATAAATTCAAAATCATTTTTTACACTATGTTTATACAATTGATCTAAGCATTATCTGAATATTGTTTTATTGTTAACTTATTGTAACCTATTTAGATGGTTTGTTACGTTTATTAGTGATAAATATACAATTCAAGTTATTAAAAATAATTTATAAGCAGATCAATTCCATGTATCTCTTTTTCGAAGAGACGAAAATATATAAGTATACGTTTCTTATCAAATGCAAATTCGCTTCAGGAAGATTTACTGAATACCAAATAGAAAGCATAACAAATCAAATTCTTTTAAATAATTAAAGTTAAATAGCATTCAATTTTTGTAAAAATATATAAAATTTACGATTTAATAATTAAATTACTTTTACATAAAGATAATATACCAAAATTAATACTTCATTTGGTAGTATTGAAGTAGTAATATTAAAATATTTTAGTATTTAAGTTATTTTTGTATTTCTTACATGTTATTTTTAATTTAGTTTACTTTGTTTAATTTTTTCAGCAAGTAATCACATATGAGTAATTGATTATTCATAATAAAATATAAGTATTATTATTTGAATATAATTTTTATATTTCTATCTGTTAAATTATGTGGCTAACACCATTCAATAAGTTTTTGTTAATAACAAGTAGTTGAAAATGCTATTCATCTCAGTAAAAATCCGAAGTCTATAAAAATATCTCTTTTAATTTTTTTCTTCCACTCTTTTATTTAATGGTATCTTGTTGTAGCGGAAATATTGGAAGTTCAATCTAAATTAAGGAATGTAAAAGGAATAAAATAAACCTTTAATTAAAATCATACTATAATAATACAATTATGTTTACAACTTAAAGAAAGACTAACAATTGCTAAACTAAACCTGAGATATTACAATTTAAATATCTACTTTTCGTAGGAGTGGAAAATTTTTAAAAGAGATAACAATAGGTTCTATTCCTTGGAGGGGTGATGTTCTAAGCAATGCTTAATTCCTTAGACGACATATAATTCCAGTGTGTTCTTGGTTACCTCAGAAAGACTCCGAATATTTGAAATTTAATAATACACTTTAGTTAAACCTTTAATAAAAAGATAAAAAAAATAATGTTAAAGATATACAGATATTTAAAATGTATGGATGTAAATTCAGTGCTTAATTTTAGTGATTCAATGATTTACTAAGTTGTGAATTGAAATGAAAAATTACTTCATATTTTTTCCTTTTTAAATTTATAAGTATTTTTTTCAATATACCATTGATGAGATGCTATAAAAAATCACCAGAAAAGTTAATTTTTTTAGAACTTAGTTTTTTTATTGAGATTATAATACTTGTTTGCTTATAAAGATTTAATTTTCAACATCAATTTATAAAGTTTGTTAGTTATTTATTGAAAATGTTAAACAACGTAAAATAAAATGAAAATAACATATAAAAAGTACAAACATGACTTAAATATTAAAATAATCCAATGATATTACCTAAATACTATTAAAATGATGTATTAATTTTTGTATATTAACTTTATGAAGAAAAAATTTGATTTTGAAGTCATTAGTTATTATATATTTTTACAAAAATAGATGGCATTTACCTTCAATATTTAAAAGATTCGATTTGTTGTTGTTTTTCATTTGGTATATAGGAAGACTTCTTAAAGCGAAATTACCTTTGATGGTAAACAAATACTTGTATATTTTCGTCTCTTTGAAAAAAGAGATACATGGAATTGATCTGCTTATAAATTAATTTTAATCACTTGAGCTGTAAATTCATCATAAATAAACTTGACAAACCGTAAAAATAAATTATAGTGAGTTAGAAATAATACAAAATTCACTAAATGTAAAGGTCATTTTATAAATATAGCATATAAAATAAATTTGAATATATTTAAAAAATACAATAAATAAGAAATTGAATATTGTGACTATAAATTTGATTAAATAATTTCTTATATTATAATTTGTTGTCTATAAATTAAATTGAATTTTATAAATAAGCTTTTAAAAACATTTGGTATAGTTTACTTCTATTATCAATTGTGTTTAACTAGGGAGGCCCAATAAACCTTAAAATTTTACTATATAATAAAAAATTGTTGAAAAAGTGCTGAATTTTACAATATTATAGAATATACAAAGTATTTGTGCATCTCTACGGTAGAATGAAACGACATAGTGTTTATAATGCTCAAGAATTTACAATATAAAGCAGTAATGACGTAGACTAAAAGTACAATGATCGAAAATCGTCCCTGGGAAAATCCCTTGCTAAGATAATAAAGTAAACAAAAATAAGGGTATAAAAATAGAGTATCTAGAAATGGCACATTGGTTTTTAAAAAGGAGTTTCTACTGGACAACAAGTCTTGGCCGTTGGCCGATGGATATTGGCCTTTTGGGGTATATTCTCATTTATATATATTGCTTACCTTTTATTGTAAATTCTTAAATTGTTTAATAAATTATTTCTATAATAACTTGACTGTTGATTTTAATCCTAACCAATGAACTGACTACATCATCCAAGATCCACAACGAGGTTCCACCGAGATAAAATTTTAACAGGAATAGTAGTAGCAGAGATGTAAAATACTTTTTAATTTGAAGAAAAATAAACGTAAATAGAAGAATCTAATTTACTTCTCTAGACCTACAACACCTACAGAAATATTTGACGATATGGAGCCGAAGAAATTTTCAGATAAAAGAGAAACAATTTACAAAAACACTTAGCGATGTTGAATAGTAGCAAATAATCTGATCTATGGAGGTAGATTAGAAGATATGGGCTATAACTAAATCGAGAATACTCGTATAGGAGAGGTTATTCATTGACGAATAAACAACTACAATAGAATTCCTATACGTAATGGTTCAAAACCACTGTAGAAAGTGATAGAGCGCATTAATCTCCTATATTAACTATCGCGGTAAAGTATCTCCCAAAAGAATATTAAAGATGGATACAAGCTAAACTCGGTAGAAGAAAGGTGAGAGAAAGATGCAGAGACTCCCACACTATTCTGTCTTGGCATAACAGCATCTAATGCTTCAGTAAGACCAAGTGGAAAAGAAGAAAAATACCGCAGAAACGGCATCGTTAAGATAGAAATTTACTTCGACTAAAAGAGTAAACTTGAAAGATAGTATTTGAGTCTGTATCTAATATCCAAACAAGATTGCTGTGTACACAAAAAAAGAGAAAAACAAATATAAAGATGTCAGAGACGCCTTAACTACTCTAGAAAGTTTGCTCCCTGATTAGCCAAAGTACAATCTTAGAGACATAAAACAAAAAAGTACAAAGTCATTAATCATAGAGAGATGCAGAGACTAATTGAGGAAATAACAACACTAAAAGCATCGTAATGGAAAAAGTACAAAATTCATAATATCTGATGGTCAAGGTTAATTACTTTAATGGATTGAACTAAATGATAAACAAGATAAGAACAGTATATAAACGGACCAAACTGGGATATGACTCATATTTACTTCAGATCACTACACTTACTACTACTACTCATAAACTATTATGGAAATTTTGAACAAACAATTTGAACGTCCTAGTGGCCCCAAGCTCTTAATCTACTTCATGACTAACAAGGAAAAACAACCCTCTGCCCAGGAAATCAAGAAATTCTTTGAGCACAACATGGCTGCAATAAGAAGAGTTTTCCCAGACATTCATGAAAGAAAGACAAGACGAGAAGAACTGAAGGATTTTTTCGAGATTCTAGTTGACATGCCGTTTAGCAATCGCTTGAGTGAATGCTACCGTAAGTGGAGAAAAGCTAGTCCAAGATGTCAATTTGGCCTACTCTTGGAAGTAGAAAGACACTCTTACAACTGGTAACTGATGGAAAAGTTTGATGCAAGTGTCATGAGAAATCTTAAGCAAAGGGAAGACGAATCTCTTATGGAGTTTAACACCAGATTTCTTCAAAAGCTGAAAGAATTGTACCCTGGATATGAAGACAACGTTTACAAGATCAAGGATGATGGAGACAATTTATATGAAGGAAACTTTTTGAAACATGAGCTGTTTAACATCTACGTCACTGGACTGACACCAAAAATAAGCAACCGAATCCCTATTGTCTCAGGAAAGGAGAAATGTTTGGAATATGCGATGAAAAGATCAGAATTCCTTGATGGACAATTAAATGAAAGAGAAAAGACAAATAGAGATAGATACCCTACTGTAAGATCTAAAGTATTAGGGATTACTAGTCAAGGAAAAATCTGTTAAAATTGTGGAAAGAATGGATATATAAAGAAAGATTGTAGACTGCCAAAAGCTAAATGTAAATTCTGTGGAAAAGAAGGACATTTAATTCAATTCTCATATGGAAAGAAAAAGAAGACAACAGAAATATTAACTTTACATAAAAACGAAAAAACTAACAAACAAAATGGCGTTTTGAAATCATTAATGATAACAACAATGCCAATGAATATATCCCAAGAACACAATGGAACAAAACATATTATAATAGGGAAAGATTAATGGATGAGAAACGAAATCATATTAGATGCTAACTAATAGAAATGAAAGAAAAAAATATGAATTTAAAAGGAAAAAGTACATTAAAGAGATGATGAAAACATCTCTCCCCATTATAATAAAAACAAAATTGAATAGATAATATAGAAACATATTAAGAAAAACATGCAAGATAGCAAAATCAAATGAAAAACAAAATATAGATTACATTAATCAAAATAGTCCAGAAAAAAAAGGTGAACAGAATAATGAGGTTATAAAAAAAAGAAAAATAAGATAAAAATCAGTTTTACAAAATGGTCAAAAGAGAATCTTATTTCTATTTTACTATTGCTAGCTTCCCGATAAATATCACTGTACCGAAGATAACGGACTATTGCTACCAAAATAGACTCGCTTATTTCCAAGTTCAACCTACAAATTACATGAGAGCATTCAGAATATTGGATTTTTCTGAAGCAAAGCTGGAAGAAACAGAAATGCATTTCAAAAGATTGAATGGAAAATACAAATAGAAGGAGTCGGACTCTATACATTTTTTCTTTACAGAGATTTCAAAAATAAAGATACAATTTGGCGATAACAGAGTTTGAATACCCCACATTGTCAGTTACTTCAAAAGGAACATACTCCCGGAGCTAAATATTACAAAAACTGGAGATGGACGCTTTTATCTGCATGGCAAACTCCCGCATTATGTCATGATGGTATACCATTACATAGAAGGTCTCAAGAATGAAAGCAAGTTACCACATCTCAATAGATTTGTAAAATTTTGTAGAAACCACGAATTAAATGATGGAAGAACAGCTGAAAGAATGGTTGGAAGAAGGGAGCAAGATGAAACAGAAAGAGCGAATATCGAAGAAAGAGAGAGTCGTATAACGGCTGTCGAAGCTAGAATCATTATGGTGGCATAGCCATCCAGAAGAATGCCTAAAAGAAGAAGAAGAGCAACAGCACATGATTGAAACACTGTATTTGAATTCATTTAACATCATAACCATCTCTTTTATAACTGAATTGTGTAAGTACCTTATTTTTTAACTTGATTCTTTTTGTAATTCCATCTATTTTCTTTTATAGCTCTATCTTTTTGTAACATTATCTGTAATCACATTTATTTTCTTTTTATAAACTATATCTTTTTTAAATGTTATTCATAATCCCATTTATACTTACTTCTTTTGTAATTCCCATTATTACATTATTATCTTATCTAAATATCAACTCATTTACATCTTCTTTATATAATTAAAAGTACCTTATCTTTATATGTAAACAATATTTTTGTAAGTGCCCACTCTGTGTTTTCTTTGTGTTTTTATATATGTAAAAGTTAATATATCTCAATAAAAACATAGAAAAAGTTTTGTGTGTATGTGCGAGACAATAAAATAATACTTAAACAAACAATAGCCATTATCACTAAAAAAAGTAAATATATAAATAATCATAAACATAAATAATCAATTGCGACATCTCAACGCCTCAAGGAGTAAACAAGTTAGAAAGAAATATATTCTATAAAATAAAATTAACACGACATTTATTGATTAACAACCCATAATTGTAATGAAAGGCAAATAAAAGAAAGAAAGTGACAAATGATAAGAATAAAATTAAGAATACTTAAAAAGAGAGATCCTTCCATTAATAGCAACAACAAAAATTATGGACATTAGAGGCTATTCTTGTAGGCTGAAGGATCAGCAAATTGATGGGTAGATACTCCAGATGCAACTGAGGAACGGACTGCTGGTTCAACCATTGAAGGGACTTCTGAAGGAGCAGCGTTGACAGATTGTTGACTGTCAAGGAAGTTGATAATGATATTCTTTCCGGATTCAAGGTCTCTATCCATCTTGTCAAGTTCCTCGATGATCTTAACAGCACGAGTTCTTGTAAAATAATGAATATCAAAGTAAAGAACAACAAGAATTATGAGAAGGAAGATTTCAGTACGAGAGTAGCGAATAATAACTTCAAGATCGTCAGCGATAGCCATGATTATGAAAATATAAATATTAAAATCAAAATATGAATAATTGAACAAGTTTTAAATATATATAATCGCTAAAATAAGAATAATCGATCTATAATGTTGTTAGCCAAAGAGATACTCGGATAAGATATTAAAAAAAAGATATCGGGTGAAAAATGCATAAAGAAACTCACTAGTCAGTTATCAACATTAATTAATAAGAAACTTTTCAAAACAATAATGATAAAATACAAAAATGGTAACGACAAATGATGAAATATAATTTAAAATCAAGAGGTAGACATTGAGAAATAGTGAGAGGTAGAAATGAAAAATAAAAGATGTTAAAAGTGAAAAAGATAATTGAAGTACGCAGATTTTAACCCGGCAAAAGAAACAAGATTTCATTTAAAGAGATAGCAAGAAAGGGACTTCTCTAAATATATCTTAACCCGGGAGAAGTAATGACGTAGACAAAAAGTACAATGATCAAAAATCGTCCCTGGGAAAATCCCTCGCTTAGATAATAAAGTAAACAAAAATGAGGGTATAAAAGGGGAGTATCTAGAAATGGCACATTGGTTTTTAAAAAGATGCTTTTACTGGACAACAAGTCTTTGGCCGTTGGCCGATGGATATTGGCCTATTGAGGTATATTCTCATTTACATATATTACTTACCTTTTTATTGTAAATCCTTAAATTGTTTAAAAAAATAAATTCTATAATAACTTGACTGTTGATATTAATCTTAACCAATGAACTCGTTACAGCATTCAGGATCCATAACGAAGCAATTGATAGATACATCTTACCATTATAACAAATGTAGTAAATATATTGTATGTAAGCAGATCAACTGATATAAATTACTATAATTAGCAATTAACAACAATAAATATAAAGTTAATTTTAATTAATCTGATTAACCATTAGAGATGTGAAAATATGAGTGTTATGGTTATGAGAAGAGTTAGAAAACCTAAACATTGTAAATTAGAGTTTAATATAATTGTATTGTTGCTATTGCTAGTTAATATTTTAAGGATAATATAGCCGAAATAAAACTTGTTAACTATATTTTATCTATTTATAATACTTAGTATATACAATCGAAACTTTCGAATATTACATAGAGGGAAAAACAGTGGATATATAAACATACAGCGACAAAAAACATCATTTTCCGGCGTATTAGTAATAATATTTAAAAGTACACATTTTAAGAATGACAAATAAAGATTCATATTTTGTCTTAACTAAGAAAATTATCTTATCGAAAACTGCCGTTCAAATATCCTAATAACAAATTTTTACAAAATGAATATGAAGAGTCGTTATTTAGAAATTCGCGAAAATTTATACAATACTTTATTATAAGGATCATTGTTGATAACAGTTTTTATTTAAATTTACAAACTAAAATTGTAACTCGATTTTGTAGGAAAATTATAATATTCATAGGATAAAGAAATGAATTATAAAAGCCAATACGACGAAAAATGATACTTTTTTTTCTATGTGTGAATATAGTTCATATTACATTTCGCTTCTAATTTTTTTTTGCCTTGTAGTGAATATAGTCTAAATTTATATTTTGTTTTTTAATTATTTTTGTACCTCATGCACACAGAAAAAAAATGGGAATCATTTTTGTGTAAAATCTAATGAATTTTTCCCACATAATCAAATCTGAATTTTCTTGATTTGTGACTAATTTTATAGCAATTATATCATACAAAAAAATGAAAGCAACAATTAAAAAGTTTTTAGAATAAGTTTCTATTTTTTTATATTATTGTCATTTTAAAAAATTTGATTGTTTCCTAAAATACATTTTAAATTACAAAATTAGAATTGAATTTTACGTAAAATTATGAATGTCTTCATAAAGAGCATTTTTGAACATATCACAATATTTTTATTAATAAGTTTTAATAGTTTAAATTATCTTAAATTTTACTTTTAATGAAATTAGACTCTTCCAAAAACCGAAAATTATTTTTATGACTTTAAAAGTCCTATTTTAAAATCAAATTTATGGAAAATTATAAAATTATATAGATTTCTATCTATAGTAAAAAATATCTTCTGCATATTTTAACTTAATATATAAAAAAATACTAAAATAATATTTCCAATTACTAATTCTTTGTGTGGTTAAATAATAGTTTTTTGTTTTTCATTATTGTCATTATAAATTTTTAAACTTTCTTATGTTGATAGATTGTTTAAAAGAAGGATTTTTGTTAAAACTTAACAACTTTGCACGAAATTGATTTCCAATTACGCATTTCATGTATATTAGAAAAAAATTTAGATTCTAAGATTAGCATTATATCAAAAACGATGTGGTTTAATAAAAGTTACATAACTTCAAAATGTAAAACATATATAATTTTGTAAAAAAAACAGCAAATTTTGCGACAACCTGACATTTTACATCATTAAAAACATCTTTTCTGTCACTTGGTATTTTTAAAATTTGAGAAAATGTTGATTTTTCTAACAGGTTGGATTTATTATTGCATTTTAGATAGATTTGTCGAAATTTTTCCTTTTTTTTCCTTTGTGTAGTTGTTAACAATTAGTAAATGATAAGACAACATTTTTATGTATAAAAAAGTTTTTAAAGAGCCTTATTTGGCAAGTCATAAAGTTTAATAATTGAAAATAAAAATCGTTAGTAAAAGCTTAATAACTTAAAAACTCTATTACGGGCTTTTCTCAAAACTTACAAAAAGATGGAAAAAAGACGTGCTATCGAATAATATAAGTATTATTAACTAAATTTTAGCAGCTTTTTATTTAAAAATGACATTAAATTTTTGTTTCTTATATAATATTTTTAAAAAAGTGAAATTGTCATGAGAATAACAACATTATTTTTTTGTGCCCCTTAAATTTTCAAACAAAAATATTAAAGTCGAAGTTTTTTATTTTTAACAAAAAAATTTGCTTTGAGCAAAAGTAGAAAACATTCACATTTAACGCACAATTATAAAGCTGTGAGCACAGAACATTACGATTGTCGTATTTTTAACAGTCAAAGACATCGGGAGGTGGCGTTGTAGTTACTAAAATCTTTGACAAGCAAGTTTTATATACTTTGGGAGTTGACGTTACATTTTCTTTTTCTTTAGGCTTTAACAAATTAATTTCATCTCCAACTAAAGGAAGGTTGTCTTTATAATCTTCAACCGTAATTACTCCATATGAATCACGAGCACAATATATACTTCTATCAATAGGTTTACCATCAACTGTTTGATTATTATATACTTCATTATAACGCATTAATCCTGCTCTAGTGTTAACATTATTCAACTTCCATCCAAAACCGAATTTTCTAAAAATAGAATCATAGAGTTTGGGGTTATTCCTTTTTTGATCTCTATATGGTTTAGTATCTGGTTCAAGGTAAATTCTTACGTCAACTCTTTTTTGAAGTATTGGTTCGATCTTCTTACTGAGACGGATACGAGTGATATCGTGAACAGCTCCGCAAGCACCACGTTTACTTGAAAAATAACCAGCTAACTTAGCAACTTCACTAACTGCTCTATGAGGATCATTTCTTCTTTGATGTAGATGTGCTTGATCTTCAATATATGTATTTTTAATGTGACGATCGAAATATGTATATATTGGAACTAAATTACATAATTTTATAACTTCCATTTTAGCACAGTTATATTTCCCTCCATTTAATTTAAGCTCAAAATCAGGTGGAACTATTGCTATTTTAGTTATTTTATCTATCACATGTCCTGTTTTTTCTAGATCACTAGGATTAGTTGAATACGATGTATCATCCAACTTGTGATTAAATCCTGCAAACAATGGTGTGATAACTTTACTGACAATTTCTTGTGCTTGCTGATGAGTAATGCCTGATACAAGATAATTAAATCCAAGTACAGAAAGAAGAAATATTGAATGAAAACAAAACATTGTAAGAAGAATGGTAATCTGTCGAAATATTTATTATTTATAGAGATTACCAATGACTATTAATTTTAATAGGTGTTTTTAAAATAAAATTTATATTTGCATTTTAATATAGCATTTTATGGAGTTATTTTACAAAAGAGCTTAAAAACTATATAAAACTATATTTTCTATTATCACTTTACAAATTTTTTTCGTGAAAACTAAAACATGGGAAAAATTTTAAAATATTTAAAACATTTTATTATTAAAATTTTTAAATAGAAAAATTTAATGTTAACATTTAAATAAAATTTTTAATAAGATTGTTTTATTTAGAATAGTTTCCAATTTTCAAGATGCAAATATCAATAATATAAAAGCCTATAAATAATAAGGTCTTATTATTACACATTTAATTTGTAATTTAAAAATAATAAATATTATTTGTATTTTTATTATAGACATATAAGATCCAAACAAATATACTATTTATAATTTTATTACAGAAAAATAAAGATCACTATTGTATAATATACACATAAATGTTTAAAATTATTATTTTATTTTAATAACTATATGAAACTTTATTTATCTTAAGCTTTTTAAATAAGTTATTTTATATATCATCTAGTGCTGCTGAAAAGCTAAACTCTTTATTAGCTTAAATAAGAACTCAACCGGTAATAGATATTTAAGTAAATGACCAAGTACTATAGAAGATGCACTTAGCCAAGAAAATGTACAGGTGTCAACGAAGCTATCAAAAAGCATGAATGGGTATAACTTTTTTCAATGTCAACGTATTAAAATGAAATTATTCTCATCTGAAAGCTTTACTTCTCATTAAAAATAATAGTTTAAAATAAATGGAATAGAATTAATCTATAAATAAAAAAAATTTGTCTTTCTCATAACTTTCTTCAAATTTAACCGATTTTTATGAGTAAATAGTCAAAATATGTGTTTTTTCTAACTAGAGTAGCTGAATCAGTTTTAAAAATTTTTGGGTAAAGTTTGGCCAAGTTATTCTTAAAAAACTTTCTTTTTCGACTCTTTTTTTAGTATAGTTTTGTTCAGAAAATAACTTTCTTCAAAGTTAATAAAATGGTTTGATTAGTATCTCATTTAAAAAGCACAAATTTAGAATAAAACTGAAATGTAATACTATGGAATTGTAATACAAATTGACCGAGTTATAAACCAAAGAATGATAACCAATTTGGAAAAACAATTTGAAAATTAAAAAGCTGTAACTTATTAATAACTCAATGAAAACATATAAAATAATATCTGTCAAATATATCTACGTCTAACTTAAAAAATAAGGGTCTAACGAAATTTATAGCTCAACAACAAAAGAAGTTATGTTAATTTAAATGCCAACATTTTCCCTTTTTTTTTCATTTTTTTCGTAAAAATTAATTTTGTTCCAGACATAAATCTTTTTAAAACATGATGATTTACTATGATTAGATAATTATCAGATGTATTTTTCTCCAACTTAAGGAGAAAAAATGGGTTACAAAACTTTTAGCTCATAAGTAGCCAAGTTATGTTTAAATAACATCACATTTTTTGTCACGTTGTTAAATAGTTTTGTCTTTCAAATAACTTTTGTAAAAAGTAAATGGAAGTTTCCGGTTTATAACTTAGTTGAAAGATACAAATCCGATATAAAAGATAAACGTAATATTATTAACATTGATATAAAATGGATAAAGTTTTACACCAAAGAGTGATAACCATTTTTTCAGTAAAAATTAAAAAATTAGATAGATATTACTTAATTAAAAATCAAAAAAATTATGTATACATGATTTTTTTTATTTACATCAAAGTTTAACTTAAAAAATGGAACTACTACAAAGTTTATAGCTTACCGGCGAAACAAGTAGTACTAATTATAGTGACATTTTTTTGCACATTTTATTCATTTTTTACACAAAAATCACTTTTATCTTCAGTGTAACTTTATCCAAACTTTACGGTTAAGTAGCCAATGAATGTATTTTCTTCTAATTTTAGAGGGAAAAATAGCTTCAAAACTTTTGATCTATAATTGGCTAAGTTATGTTAAAAAACACTACTTTTTTGGCCACGTTTTTGTATTAGTTTGTCCCAGAAATTATCATTTCCAAAGTTAGTGAAATTTTCTAAATTATGACTCAATTAGAATGTGAAAATATGGAATACAAAGAAAATTCAATAATAAAAAGATAAATAAAAAAATTAGTCAAATTACGGACTAATAGACAACATTATTTTTTAGTAAAAATTAAAATCTTTAATGCTGTAACCTTATGAAAAGTTGGTTAAAGTTAATAAAACTAAATTTAGTTTATTAATTTAAGCCTGACTTAAAATATAAAGCTATAAAGATGTCTGTAGCTTAAAAACAAAGAAGTAATTATAAATACTAATTTTTTGCTTTTTTTCATTTATATATTTGTAAAATTAAGGTAATAAAATAGGTAATAGAAGAATAACATTAAATTGTTCATACCAATTTAAAAAATAATGAAAAATCACTTAAATAGTTACTTTGAATTATTCAAATATTCATTTTTATTAACCCTTTGGATATAAATAAAATTCTTTTTGTTGGATAAATTTTTTATTTAACTAAACGGCTTTTATAAATTAAACATTATAAAATGATTCTCAATCTCAGAAATTTTTTATATATAGTAGACTCTCGATTATCCATACCTCTTGGAACTAGGGGTAGTTTGGAAAACTAAAATTTCGAATAATCGAACATGAATAAAAAATGTAATTTATAATTTTTACATAGAAAATAACTCATTGCATATCGAAATAGATATTAAATATAATTTTTTTAGTAAATATACGAAACAAAAAATTATTTAGTCTTTAAGAAATTCCCTATTTTTTGGGTCTAAATAGATTGCCTTTTTTTAAAGCTAAGTTTTCTCAAATTTCTAAATATATTAGCTGTCTTATTAATTCAACAAAAATTGACATTTTATAAATTTTCTTTTAAAATCAGTAATTCATATATTTTATACACGTACACAATAAAGCATCTATTTGCCTTAAGCAATTAATTAAATATTTTTTATGTATAAAATTTTTAATTTGTAAATTTATGTAAAAATTTCTTCGTTCGGTTAACCGAGAGTTCGGTTAATCAAGATTCGGATAATCGAGAGTACACTGTATAAGTATTATTATATGAAATTTGAATATACGTTATATATTTTTATTTGTTAAATTATGTGGGTAGCACAACTTTATAAATTTTTGTTACTCATTTACAAGAATCCAAAATTCCGTTATTAGGGATCTTGTTATACATACATATCAAAGCATTATTATGTTTCCATTTTACTTTTTCTATAATCACTCGTATTTCACTTACTGTTAAAATTCAAAAGTGATGACTAAGAATTTTTGTAATTGGAGTTGTGTGAATGTAGTTATCAAGCATAATATTCAAAAAATAGAAAATATCTTTTTACAGATTTAATTTATAATTCCAATGGTAACAAATATTGTGTCCACGGTATTACAAAAATATATGTTAAAAAAACAAATCTAAAGTTTTAACAACATGTAGAGTGAACGAAGATTTATCTCGAAAATAATTGTATGCTTTGATACTTAAAATCCTTATGATAAATCACTAATTTTTTAAATATACCTAAATTCAAAAAGGAATTTCATCTAAAAAGTTGTTCTAACCACATGAAAACAACTTCATTCCATAATCCGAAAATATTTGTTAATAATGTTCAACGATATTATCAAATTTTCTTAAGAGGAGTAAGTAAGATATTATCATAGAATATAATTATTCCATGTTATTAATAAGTCAAAAAATTCTAACAGATATTTATGTTCTCGACTATAGTTATCGTATCTAAAATTGCAATAAAATTGTGTCTAGTGATAAATTTAATGATTATGGTAATGGAAAATGTTTTTCATTTAAATATAGTGAACAAATTTTCGGTGCATTTTCAAGGGTTGGTAAAAAAATTTGGCTTATCTGCATTATTAAAAAATGAAATCAGCAATATAAAGTAAGAATTTATTTTTAATTATTATCTGCAACTTTAGAAATTACTTTCAAAAAACCATTCGATATTCACTTTATTTATCAGTTAATTCTCAAATTAAATATAAATAGGATTACCTCATATTGCCTACTTTTTACAGTAGCATCTTACTCCTTGGTTATGAAATATATATACCCATTTCAATAACAAAAAAATAAATATTTAAAGTACAATAAATTATTTGGACTATAATATTGGAGATCCAGGTAGTCTTCATAAAATTGCTGCTTACACATATAATTCTTGTTAGATAAATTGTATGAAAGAAAGAAATTGCATTATGCCAAGCTATAATGCTATATTCTCCGTTCATTAAAAGACGTAAGTTATTAAAAATGTTATTCCTTTTTAGTTTATCCAATTTATTTTAGGTAGATCATGTAAATACGAAGATACAAAATGTTTAAATTGTTTGAGCAATTCACTGTTTCCTGATAATCTTTATAGTAGTATTTTATATTCAAACTTTAAATATAAATGCGCTTGTCCTTCGCAATGTAAAACTTATTGCTACACAACAAGTCCAAATTACATAGAATTCATGCCAAAAACAAAACTGAATTCTCGGCATTACAGGAAGTGTAAATAAATTGAAGGATGGTATTTGTTCAAATAATGCAATATTAAACTTTTTCATTAAAAAGCTTACAGTTTTAACAAAAACAGGAGAAGTGGTATATTATTCAGCAAATACTTCGCATATATTGAAACAATGTAGATTTATTTTTGATTTGGAAATGATTAATATCATTGGAATCTTTTTTGTTTCTTTAATCATATTAGATAGAATTGTGTATTCCGTCAAGTTTCATCGTTTATTTAAAGATTTTTATGTTATATTGTTTAAAATGACCATTTTTTAATTACCCTATTAAGTTATTGCTTTTCTTTTTATCAAAAGATGTTTTTCAAGAAAGATTTGTTAACATTTTTGTTAAATATACTGAAAATAAATATAAAATAACTTAATAGTTATATTTTTAATAAATTTTATTTTAATGTTATGTTTTTTAAATCACTATTTTTTTTAATAAAACATTTTTATGTTTAAAAGAAATTGTATCAAAAATATATTACATTTTTATATCATTAAATTTCTTAAAAATTGAGTTAAAAGAAATACTTATCCGGAAAAGAATATAAAATGATTTTTCTAGATAAAACTTAAATTTTTAACAATTAGAATATATATTAAACTTCTTTAACCATGGAAACCAGTATAATGTTTTGGTATAAGATATAATACAGTAAGATAAGCAATAAGAAAAATTGCATAAAAACATGCATGTTTAAAATAATATAGTTATTGAAATATCAAAACAACGTTAAAATCAACTAATAAATGACTTCCTATCTTTTAAATTTTAAAACTTCGTTAGAAAATATTTATTTTTGAAAAGTATCTTAGCTACAATCTCCAAGTTACAAACTTAACATAAAAGAATAGACCAAATAACATCATAAAAGTAGAAACAATAATTTTATTTATTCAGTAGAATCGAATACTTCGTTACTAAGCATCGTAGAATATAAATATCAAAGCATTAATATTTTTCCATTTTGCTTATTTCAACATTACTATTATCTTCTTCACTATTAAGATGAGCTTAAAAGAAATAATTAAGGATTTTTCTAATTGGAGTGGTGTAAACGTAGTTACTCAAGCATATTATTCAAGAAATAAAAAAATACTTTTTTTATGGACTTTATTTATGATTTCAATGATGACATTGACTATAATCATAGTTATGCAAAAGATATTCGGTAAAAAAATAGAAACCAAAGTTTTAACAACACGTAGAGTGAATGAAGATTTTTTTCCAAAAATAAGTGTATGCTTTAATATTCAAAATAAATATAATGAAGATTCATTCTTTGATAATGATCCTCTTATGAACAACGATCTTTATGGGACAAAGTTTTCTAACCACATGAAAACAAATTCATTTCATGATCCAGAAATGTATGTTAATAATCTCCAAAGAAATTATCGAATTTACATTAATAAAGTAAGTTAGATATAAAAAAAAATATTATTGTTATAAGTTAATAAAAGATGAAGATATTTCAACAAATGTTTCTCTCCTCGAGTGTACTTATCTTGGCCAAAATTGCAATAAATTCATGGCAATTAGTAATTATGATGATCACGGAATTGGAAGATGTTTTATATTTGAAAATAAGAAACAAAAATTTGGTGCATTTTCAAGAGTTGGTAAAGAATTTGGCTTATCTGTATTATTAAAAAATGAAATTAGTGATATAAAGTAAGATTTTATTTTTAATCATAATATATGTATCTTTAGAAATCATTTTCGTAAAGTTTATGGATATCCACCTTACCTATCAATTCAATATCAAATTTTAAATCCTAAAGATAAAGACAACCACCAATTAGCTACTTTTCACACTGATGTTTTACCTCTTGGTTATGAAGTAAACATACCAATTACAATAGCAAAAGAAATAAAAAATAAAAATATATCAAATTGTTTGGATTATAATACTGAAGATCCAGATAGTCTCTATACATTTGGTACATACACATACGATTCTTGTTATACAACTTGTCTAAAAAAGAATCATTTGACACAATGTCAAAATATAATCCCATTTCAACCGAACTTGTTGATGTGTGGTAAAGGTAATTAATAAAAATATATTCCTATTTAGCTCATCAATTTTTTTTTAGAAAAACCATGTAAATGTGATGATTTAAAATGTTTCGATTGCTTGAGTGATTCACTTTTTCCTGACAACCTTAATAATGATATTTTACATCCAGAATTTAAAGATAAATGCTCTTGCCCTCCACCATGTGAATCTTATAGTTACAGAACAAATCCAACTTACAGTAAACTTCATGCAAAAAATATGGCTGAAATGCTACGCCTTACAGGAAGTGAAGAGGATTTGGAGGATGATATTAGTGCAAATTATGTAATATTAAACTTTTTTATTAAAGAACATACAGTTTTTAACGAAAAAAGAAGAAGTAGTGTATCGTTCTGCGAATTGTTTGCTGATATTGGAAATACTTTAGGTTTACTTTTGGGTTTGGGAATGATTAATATTATCGAAATCTTTTTTCTGCCTTTTTTGATCATAATAGATAGAATTCAGTATTTCATCAAGTTTCGTCGTTTATATTAAAATTCTACATTATAATTTTTTAGTTGACCATCTTATAATCATACTATCTATTTGTTACTTTTTATTTACACGAAAGAATTAGAATATTTGAAGGAAATTTATTTTATATTTTTTGATAATTAAATTGATATTAAAATAGTCTTTATTTAAAATTATGGAAAAAAACAGGCTTTCTATGTACCAAAGTGATATATATTTGTTTTTAAAATTTGCTTTTTAATTATAACTTTTTTGTATTTAATGCTCAAGCATCACTAGCCTGGTCAATGCAACATTAAAATTAATTTAAAATCATAGCATTAACTTTGTTTTAATATTTTAGTATCTTTAAAGTAGTAAAATTGAGAATAAATATAAATATCAAACAGCTTAATTATTATATTTTAAATAAAAATTTTTAAATATTTTTACTATCACTAATTGTTATCTTTTTTGAATAAAACATCTTTGTGTTTAAAAAAAATAATACCAAAAATATTCTACGATTTTATATTGTTAAATTTCTTAAACATTCAGTCAAAAAAAGAATAATAATTCAGAAAAAAAGTATAAAAACTTTTTTATCCCAAAAAAAATAAATATTTTAGCAATGAAAATATATATTAAATTTTGTTAACACTGTAAAACTATAGTAGTTTTTTGATATAAGTTAGAATACGATAAAAAATTATATAAGAACATGTCTGTATGAGATAGTAGAGTTGGTTTGAAATATCAAAACAATGTTGACATAAACCAATGGTACCATGTTTTTTAAGTTTTTAAGAATTGTTTAAAATAATATCTATTTTCGAAAAGTTTTCTTAGTTATAATCTCCAAGTTGCAAACTTAAATCTAAAGAATGTACAGGATAAAGTCATAAAAGTAGAATAAATAACTGTATTCATTTGTAATCAGATATGAGTATTTGATTTATTCATAATGAAATATAAATATTAATATATGCACTTTGAATATAATTTATATTATTAATCTATGTGAGTAATACAACTTAATACATTTTTGCTACTAACAAATAGTTGAAAATGCTATTCATCACAATAAAAATTGAGGGTTATAAAAATATCTTCTTTCATTTTTTTCTTCCAGTCTTTTATCTAATAGTATCTCGTTGTACCGTGAATATTGGAAATTCAATCAAAATTTAGAAATGTAAAATGAATAAATAAACCTTTATTTAAAATCAAATCATAATAATATAATCATTTCTACAACATAAAGAAAGACTAACAATGACTAAACTGAAATTGAAATATTTCAATTTATATTTTTTGTAGGAATAGAAAATTTTTAAAAGAGGTGGTAATAGATCTCTCTTTTTTGGAGGTTTTTGTTCCCAGAAATGTTTATTTCTTTAGACGGCATGTAATCCTAACAAATTCTTTGGTATTTCAAGATATTTACGGATATTTGAAGTATAATAACACACTTTATTTAAACTTTTAGTGAAAAGATAAATAAAATAATTATAAAGATATGCAGATATTTGTAAAATATAATTGTAAATTTAATACTTATGTTCAGTAATTCTATGATCTTCTAAGGTGTTACGTAAAATGAAGTATTATCCAATATCTCTTTTTATAGTCTTCGAGGTTATGGTCGTTTTCTATTTGAAATAAATTACAATAAATTTAGTCCGGCACAACATCTACGATTCAAAAATAATGCTAATTGAATAAATATCTTAAAAATTAAATTTATGTTGTTGTGAACTTTAACCTTAGAAATTGTAGAAAAAGGTTTAAGCATTTCTTCTATTTTATTAAAAATTTACAGGTATTTTTTAAATACAATGGATGAGATACTAGAATAAAATTAGTAGAGAGGTAAATTTTATAGGATTTAGTTTTTTATTGAGATTATAATATTTGTTTGCTTATAAAGATTTAATTTTCAACATCAATTTATAAAGTTTTTTAGTTATTTTTTGAAAAATGTTAACAACGTAAAATAAAATGACATATAAAAAGTACAAACATGACTTAAATATTAAAATAATCCAAAGCTATTGTTTCAGAATAAGAGATTAAATTGATAATTTATTTTCACAAAATAAGGAAGATATAAAAACTAAATAATAAGTTAATAATTTAAAGAAGAAAAACTCACACTCTCTGTGCTATAACTAGGTTAATGTTAGTTGACTAAGAGAGGGTGAGATTTTTTTTTGTTTGTTTTATACATAAAAAACCATGACAAACAATCAACTTTGTATATTTGATTGTATCATGAAACAGCTACTGCCTAAATTTTATTAATATAAAGTATTAATTATTGTATATTAACTTTATGTTGAAGAAATTTGATCTTGAAGTCATTAGTTATCATATACTTTTACAAAAATTGATGACATTTACCTTTAATGTTTAAAAGATTCGATTTGTTGTTGTTTTTTATTTGGTATATAGAAAGACTTCTTAAAGCGAAATTACCTTTGATGGTAAACAAATACTTGTATATTTTCGTCCTTTTGAAAAAAGAGATACATGGAATTGATCTGCTTATAAATTAATTTTAATCACTTGAGCTGTAAATTCATCATAAATAAACTTGACAAACCGTAAAAATTATTATAGTGAGTTAGAAATAATACAAAATTTACTAATGTAAAGATCATTTGTATAAATATAGTATAGAAAATAAATTTGAATATATTTAAAAAATACAACAAGTATATAAAAAATGTTTTAAGAGAGCTGAATTTTACAATATTATAGAATATACAAGGTATTTACGTATCTTCAGAGTAAAATGAATCTACAAAATATTTATGTCACTTGAGGACTTGCAATATTCAGTAATAGATAGATACATCACACAATTATAACAAAAGTAGTAGATAAATTGTATATAAGCAGAATAACTTATATAAATTATTATAATTAGCAATTTACAACGATAATATAAAATTAATTTTAATTAATCTGGTTAACCATTAGCGATGTGAAAAATGGGAAAAAGCTTTGATAATGGGAGAAATTAGGAAACCTAGATATTGTAAACTAAAATTTTATATCATCGTATTGTTATTATTGCTAGTTAGTATTGTAATCCTAGTATTTTTAAGACAATATAGCAATAATAAAATTTTTTAACTCTATTTTATCTATTAATAATACTTAGTATACCCAATCAAAACTTTCAAATATTAAATAAGAAGAAAAAACGGCGGATGTATGCACGGATCAAAAAAAATTATTAGCTATCAAATCAGCCTGGGAGAATCAAACAAGTTAGAAAGATATCAAATGGTATCAATGTTCTATAATCTAGAATTACACTATAAAAAGGGAAAAGCAAAATGCACTAGCATACTTAATATCTAGAAATCTAGGAATTGCGAATAATCAACCGGATATTTCAGTAAAAATTTTGTACGTTACACTGTATTATGATAACATTAATATGCCTCCACCTATATCAGAAAAACAATTTATATTGTTATATTGGCTACATAGAAATAGAAACACTAAAGAAAAAGTAAGAAATAAACATTTTGTAAATGATATAGGATATATTGAAATACAGGGGAAAAAAAGAATATAGATACAAGAGAAGAAGACACTTTATCTTACTCAAGAATACCAACAAAATTAGAATTAGAAAATCACTTTGGTGTTTGAAAAATAATTGATCTAATAAGACAATACTTCTTGTGGGAAAACATGAAGGTAGAAAAATGAAAAGTGAAAAAAAGTGGTAAAATTGCAAAAGACTACGACAAATTGAAAAAGAGCATGGGATCCTTTGGAAGAACCATGGTTAAGAATTGAATATTTATGTAAGAGAAAACATAACAACGAAAAAGTAAGATAACTTTATAACCATCGTAGATGATTTTAAAAATTCTCATTGTCAATACCTATTGTAAATATAGGTACCTATAAATATTAGCTAACAATTTGTAAAAATAAAACATTTTAGAATCAAAGAAATAATGATGCAAAATAAGAAATAACAAAAATTTTGAATAAAAGAGAAGAAAATGTTTTTAAAATAGAAACATTACTGTAATGGCAAAAGTGGTAA